>ML792418.1:83656-112700 GCA_009831015.1 Picea engelmannii | reverse complement strand
CCTAAACTTTCCATCTTCCGACATTGCTCCCACTCGAACCAGGAACCCTCTTTTCCTGCGAGTTACCTTGCGCTCTGATACCAGTTGTTAGAAAAACAGGACCACAGAGCAATAAAATAAAACAAATGCAGAAACAAAACACAGAAGACACACAATACATGAGAGACACATATTTACGTGGTTCACCCAGTGTGGGCTACGTCCACCAGAGAAATTGCCAGGTCCTTCCTTGATTATTATCCAGCAAATGAAGGGATACAACCTACAGCAAAACCCGCTGTAACTTCCTCTTATTTCTCTCACAGTCTCCTCTCTCAGAATACAATATTCACCATCACCCATAGCCGCAATACATTTCCCTCATAAAAGAGGGTTGCCTTCTAGGGAAAAAAAACCCTAACATAATCTCTACCGTTAGATCTGCGACATTATAATGAACGGTCCAGATTTACAATGAAATTACAATATACTTTTATAAGGCAATTTTTTCTTTGGGGGCTTCGCCCCCGAACCCCCACTGGGGGCCCGCTTGCCCCCAGACCCCCCAGCCAGGGGGATAGCCCCCCCGGACCCCGTAGAGGCGGTACCCCCCCTCTGCACTCCCCCGCGTGGAAGAGTGTACATACTTCTGGGGTGTAAATACTTCATGGGGTATAAACACGGTTGAAAGAAAGAACCTATGAATCAAGAAGATAATCAGGCTCCACAACCAACACGGAGGGCCTGTCACACTCTATGTGAAAGGAGCAATGGCCGCCTCCATAGATGAGATCAGACCATTGCTCAAGGTAGAGGCAGTCGATACCACAGTGGCCTGGACTGGCAACAGTGGGTTAGGAGGTGGAACACCCCCTGTGGTGGCAGCCACAACGGGAATAGGAGAATTCCTGGAAGAAGTGGCAACATTTGTTTTCATTACTGCTTGTGACACTATCTGGAACTTGTAAGGATAAATCTATACGATGATGGGTGCCAAAATATCAATGGTTAGAGTTTCGGATGGACCAAGAGCTTTTTCTCCAAGGTATGAAATGGTTGGTTCCTGCAGAATCGAAAGTTCTTCTCTTGGAGGTTGGTCGGGCATAGTTTCCTGTGACCCGATCACCTCAAAAAACCCTTGCTGGTCTAGTTTTCGCCTTAGCGGTGGCGGGCGTGGCTGCAGTGTACCCGGTGGTAGGCCAAGAAGCCTTCGTGACCGGCGGAGCTCCTGATCCTCCAATGTGTGAGAATATTAATGACACACTAGGTATTTTATTCGTTCAAGAATAGAACACATTAGAAAAAGTCCCTATGAGATAAGGCAAGCAATCACTAACTAGTTGGAAGAGTAGTTACAATAACCAACACTAGAGCAACTTACCAGTGCAAGTGCAACTCGAATACGGAAGCACCCTCTGGGTATACTCTGCAAAGTGTGGCTCGATGTCTGTCCTAGGTACCGTATTCTACCCCCGCAGTCACCTGTGTAACTCCCTAAAATAAAGGAAACTAGGTTTCCAACGCATGAACAGTCACCAAGTGGGTACAGTCGACAGTTGGGTGGACCGCAATGAGCAGGGTATAAAGCCCGAAACCTGTCAAAGGTATCAAAAGAAAGTGGTCTGGAAGACAACTTAGGACCTCGAACGGATTCGAGACCCAAGAAGCTCTGTGGCAAATGATATCGATGTAATCCCAGGACAAGCCCTCTATATGTGTTCCCCATTATGCTTGGTCCGACTTTGGAGGGGTTATCTCCGCTACCTTTCCGCATGCGACCTCGTATTTATCCCCTCTGTTAGAGGGGGATCTCAGATAAATTTCATGATACTGGAATTTTAACACTTCCTAGCACAGACTCTTATGTATGTTTTGCAGCCTTGAAGAGTTTCCTCTCCAACCTAAATCAAGGCTCTAGCCTAGACTAGTTGATGGACCCTACAAAACATAAAGTCTAGTTGATTTTAATTAATCGTTAATTTTTTGGCTTCTCTTAAGTCAAAGGTTATGAAAGTGAAACTAGTGATGTTTTGAGAGATGAAAGAGAAGATAAACAGAAAGCTGGAAACAAAATAACTTCTTCTTGACAAATTCAAATTTTCTCTTTTAAATTCTTTAACCAACTTTTCAAACTATTTTTTCTAAGATATTTGAAAAACAAACTCAACATAGGATTTCTCTCGACTATGAGCTACTTATTGTCCTAAGTAAACAACTAAGAACTTATGAAAGAAAAACTTTTTCTTGATTATTAATGAAAACAACCAACTACTCAATCAAACAAAGAAATGAAAATTTTCAACATGCTTTAAAATAAGAGAATTGAAAAATGGATTCCTTTTCTTTCTTCTAAAGCAAGCAAAAAGATAAAGTGAAGACAAAACAACAACCAAAATAACTTCTGGCGCTACTGCGGATCGTAGGGAGTCAGTTGACCAAACCTCAAAAGGTTGATCGGAGAAGACTCATAGATTTGTCTACAACTCTATTACATAAAACTCAAGAAATCTTTTTGATGAAAAGAAAACTATGCTATGGTCAAACCTAGGCTATAGACTATGATCATAGAGACTAGGGCAGAGACCAAAAATACTGGCTTCTGACAAGTAATAGGATGACTTCCTCTCTCTATCAAAATATCTCCCCGACACAGACATGCGACTATCACCTCCGTAGAAAGCGTATATACGCGGGTTGTCCAAATGCAGAGTGCATATACACGCATGAAGAGCTATTGCAGGGCGCGTATAGCTCTGTAAATGCTCAAAAAAATGGAAAAAAAAACATAGTTCAACACAGGAAGGGAGCACTAGTATTGGAAACCAGAGTCCCCTAGAGACAGAGAAAATTACTTTGGCAAAGAAAATGCAAGGAAACTTTGATAGAACAAAGCTAATATGAGGTTATCCTAGGCTATAGACTGCAACATAGAGACCTTGACCAAATCCAGGAAACCCCTGAGAAGGATCACTTCTGATAGGGAAAAGAGGATGATTGTCTCTCCTAAAAAAAACAATTTGGACTTAAGCATGCAATTGACACTTCAGCAGCCTAGTAGATATACGTGGGATGTCTAAAGGTACGACGCATGTATACATGGACAGGGCTTCTACAGGCCGCGTATACCTCTCTAAATTTCCAGAAAGAAAATCAAACAGTCAAGCAATCATGTAGGGAGTATTGGTATGGAAGACCAAAATCCCTACAAACTCAGACTCTTGCAAAAAACTTAGAAAAAGGGTAATAAAACCAATTCTAAAATACCCAAAAAGTATCCCCAGAAAACCCAAGAGATTCTCCAGTATGGTCACCAATTCTGTTGTGGGTGGGAAATCCCCCTACGGACTAGCATTAAGGGTTCTGTAATGCATGCATAAATGACCTAAAGTCTCCTACTTATTACAATCATTCCAATCATAAACTCCATTATTCATATGAAATACAAATATAAAAGAATCAATTCACTATACCTTGACTTCCATGTTTCATGTAGATCCTTTCGCTTTCGGTTGCTCCTTGACTGCAAGTTTCCTCCCAAAGATGACCTACATTCACAAACAGACAAACAAAGAACTCCAAGCATGTATTTGATATATGAACTAATGGGTTATATATTCTATCAAAATATAATCAATATTAAACATTAAACACCTCATATGGTAGGACAGGAAAATCACTTCTTTTATTAATCTCACAAGAATACCTTACAATAGTGAGATCGACCACTGCTCCTCAAATCTGGTCCTGGGCTCCTCTTCAACTATAATCCAAATGCTTTCATATATGCTTCTCTTCACACAATGGTTGCAAATGGTTGATACAAGGGGAATGCAAAATTAGGTAGAGTTTCTTTACTCTTATATTTCTCTTTCCAAATGGGACCCCTACCCCTTCTTTTATAGGCTAGAAAAGGCTAGGTATTTGGATGAGTGACCGACTATGGGTGGTCAAACGGTTTAGGTAACTTACCCAAAACTGTGAGTTAAGTCTACAACTTTCCTTTTTTCGTTCTTTTGTAGGTATACGTGGGCTGTAGTGGGGCAGCCAACGGATACACGCGTACAGTAGTGGAGCAGCGCACGTGTGCCTTAAAAAAGGGTGTTTTTAAGAAGAGATGTTCAGTAGTGGTTTGGAAAAAGATGTAAAATGAGGCAGGATGATGCCAGGTAAACATATATGGTGCAAATTAGGGTTATAACAGGGGTGATGAACTAGTTTCACCTATCATGCCTTGTTTTGTGAGGTTGTTTCCAAGAGATTTCAGTTGGTTAAGGGATTGGTTCGAGCTACCTCCTATTCAAGTAAAGGTCAATATTGTTGGTTCAACCAAATCCTCATTTGACCACATCCTCTCCTAAAAAATATCCTATGGTTTTGATGCCTCAATTCCTATATAATGGAGGCCAAACTTGAGTGAAAATGGAAGGGAGAAATTAGAGAATCATACCTATGATTTCAGGACATTCAAGGGGCTAGAAAGGAGAACTTGGAGGATCTGCTACAACATCAAGAATGATATTGTAAGTGCTTCAATATTGATTGCTTTCCATTAATATATAACTTGTCCTATTCCCTTCATGATTATGTATTCACTATATGCATGTCTATTGTTGTCTAATTCATCATAGATAGATCTGTTTTATTTGACAATATAGTGTAGAAGAAGAAGCTATTATTGTGTTCTTTACATCACTTCTCTTGGAAATTGGACGTCAAGATCAAGGGCTAGAACATGAAGGAAAACTAACATTGTTTTCCCTCAACCATGTTTTGGAGAACCTTGGTCATGTTTGACCACTTTTTGGGACTTCGAAAAGCTGGTCGAAGACAAAGCGCCAGGCGAAGGGGAGATCGTGGGATCTCTCCCCCCTTTTACGAGATTTTTGGGTTTAGGGTTTATGTAACGGGTATGGGATGTTGGCCCATGTTTAGGCCCTTTTCTAATGTATATATATAAATCTAGGCGATGTAAGTAATGGTGCTATTCTAAGTGCAAGTGATTGTAAGAGTCTTTCTGCATATTGTATGTTGAAACTTGCAGAGCTAAGTGCAAGTCATCTGTAGTGCTTTGTGCATAGACTGTGTAAGGCTCTGTGCCTAGATCTACTCAGGGAAGGAGGATTTGGCGAGGTGCATGCAGATATATTGTCCTATGCAGAGTTAGTTTTGAGGCTTTGTGCATGTAAGAAGATTGAAAGAAGATAATAAAGAAGACGAAGATTTGGTGGACGTAGCCCCACGTTGGGGGTGAACCACGTATATCGTGTGTTGTGATTACTTTGTGATATGTTGTTCATGTGTTTATGTATTTATATGCTTGGTGTTGTAATCTGTATGTATGTAGATGCATTTGATGTAGTAGCTTATTACTTAGTGATATGAATGAATGCTAGATCTGATCTATTTCTATGTGCTACGTGCCTGGATGTGTTAGATCTTGTTGAATATTGCGTTGTTCTATAATTAGGGTTTTACCTGCGATGTGAATGAGGGTTAAAGACTAATGAATTTTAACTGCTAAGTGATTGGTTAAGTATTGTAATCACAGATCTATGTCCCATCTAGGTTGTAGACACTTGAGTCCTGCAACCCCCCCTGCCTCTACCTCGAGTGAGACTTCATCTGCTTCGCAGGTGTTGTTGAAAGGGTTGGTAGTTAGGGTTTTGTTGGTGCGCTAATGAAGTGTTGAAGCCCATGTCTTCCCCTGTGCCAACAAATGGTTCCATTGTTAGGACCTAAAACTGTGATTGCTAGGGACTGAAGAAAAGAGGAAGCTTTGTGCGTAGATCTGTTGCCCTAGTGCGCAGTACTCTACCTGACTTGTGAAGCTCTATGCTAAGAAGAAAAGTTTGATCTGAAGAAAAGAGGTAAGATCTTAAAATATTTGTGCTCTGATAAAGGTAAGATAAGTGAAAATTTTGTTTCGAAAGAATAGATCTAAGTATGTTTGGTAGATTTTTTCCTAGTCTGAAAACTAGGGTACAACTCGAAGAAAGAAGATATGATATGAATAGATCTGATATAAATAGTGAAAGATATGTTATTCCTATGCATAGAAAGAATTTTTGGACTAATAAGTGGATACATGATCCTAGAAAGAATTTTTTGCAGATCCATCACTGTGATCCCAGTGTGTAGTACATAAAAGGTTGGGGATCATTTAAGAGAAAGAGAGGATTGACTGTTTGTTACAGTTATAGAAGACCAGGACTTATTGCTAAGGAATGCCCTGGTAAAGGTCCTATTTTCCTTTGTTGTAAAGCTATTGGACATGAAGTTTTGGATTGCCCTAGAATGATTGTTAAAGTTGAAAAGATGAACATGAGACAAGAAAACCCTAAGCAAGGCCAAGAGACCAAGAATATGCTAAAAAACCAGAAAGAATCAGAGGCTATATTATTACAGATGAAAGAAAAATTGAATGATAATAGAGACACCAGTTTATCATAGATCTTAAAAGAGAAAGAGTGCATAGAAACAAGAATAGGAGACTTTGACATAGACTGTGTATTGGATGCAGAAACACAGGTGAACATTATGATAGAAAGTACTTGGGAAATATTAGGAAAGCCTGCTATGGTTCCTTCATTGGGAGGAATAGGATTTTTTAAAGGAAAGTTGATAACCCAATGTGGAATACTTTCCCATGTACCTATCATCTCTCATGGAGCATCGACATAAGAAGAATTCAAGGTCATTAATTTTGTTGAGAACAATGCCCCCTTTGCACTTTTGCTAGGAAGGACATGAATTGAGAAATATCATATCCGAAGGAAAGAAGAAGAGGAAGCTGTTGAACAGAAAATAAATAATTAAGGGATTTCATGGCTTGAAGAATAGTGTGCTTAATAAAATAACAGGAGGACAAGTTGAAGCAACTGAGGAATAGAAACTTAGTTGTTGAAGTGGAAAGAATGCAAGAAGGATTAAAGAACCTATCCATGCAGGAGAGTACAACACCTACCCCAGAAACAATAAGAGAATATGTATTATCCCCGAACCCTGTGAAATATCCTCAACAGTGTGAAGTTAATATGCCAAGAGGAGATAAGAACAAGAATGGAAAGAGGAATTCAGAGATGCAGATCACAGGAAAGAAAGCTAGAAAGCTCAGTAAGAAGAAAGAAAAGCTAGAAAAATTGCAAGAGGTTCCAGAGAGGACTTCACAGAAGGAAGGCTTGTATAACTTGAACCTCCCTGGAATATCAGAACAATGCAAATTGGCACTTCACCACACGAAGCAATATGACCATTGGAGGCATCTCGACCATTAGAACGATGCTCTAGAATGACTAGAAACGTAGTTATTGTTGGAATGTTCACCATTGGACTGTTGGGACCATGCCATAATGGATGGAATTGGATTGATTGAGGTGTTCCTACCCATTGGAGGAATCCATTACGATGTTATCTATTTAACCCGTCAAATGTCTTACCGTGGACAGTTTTGCCAATTGAGATTATCTGAGCCCGTAGAGAACTAATTGCTTTCGCGCAGTGCTTATTGATACCTCACCACCCATTTTGATACCATGAGTATTTGTTCACCGACCTGATATATCTAATCTCGAGCATGTATGTCGGGTGACCTTAGTGCAGTAGAGAAATCGGTCGAAGAGATTATCATAGACCTCATGGATGAGAAGGTCATATCCACAGAAGTTCAAACCTCATCGACGAGAGGAGTGAAAGCATCCTCGTTGACTGCACGTCGATCTGGACCATCCCAAACTGCAACAGAAAATAGAAGAAAGCATCATGATGACTTGGCAAACACAAATCTCATCCTGTTGGTCCTGCCCGACTATATCCCGCCTTTGGCTGGTGCAGTTAGTCATGATAGCATCTCAAGGGACTTTGATTATACACTGATCATTGCGTACCTCCCGAAAGGGATATGCTCAGTCAAACCACATTTGGAGAGGATTCTGACGCTTAAGATCAGCGACTTCAACTTGGGAGACCGCAAAAACTATGGCATGCTCGCACCACACAAGAATTTGACCAAGACAATGGGGAAGAATTCGAAGATAATCCCCCAGCCGTGGACCATGGACATCGCAAGGTCCACAATCCTTAATGTGATGAAGATACCACACTTCGACAGACATCAGGAGGTAATTGTGTGTGTTAAAATCCTCATGTCATGCTACCATGGTGGTTACCTGTGGTTGGATAGGTGCAGCATAGTAGATCCGACACTAATCCATTGGATCACTGGATTAAGCATGCAAGGGCTAGATCCACAAGATTTTTACCCAGGGAAAGCTGTAGACTGCACCCTGGCGCATCGAATAAAAGACACCTACGGCGATGTGGAGAAAGGGAAGTGGGGCTACAAGGTAGCCTCCATCTTGAATGGCGCATTTCACCTAGCTTGCTAGTTGATCGCTAGTAAGCTCGTCAGGAAGAACATACCAATGTAGGTCACAGGGTTCGTCGTCAACCTCACAGGAAAATGCATTGAGGGGATGCAAATGAACTCGGCGAGCTACCTTGTCAAACAGTTGGAGAAATATTGACGTGAAGCACAAGACCAAGGCTATGAGTTTCACTTAAGCTGGTTGTTGATTCTCATTGCTTTCATTTCTTGGGAGATGCCAGAAGGAGAGACCTTCCCTGAAATCGAGTCGTCTGAACCACTGGCCGCGAAGTTCACTACACTATGGTATTCGAGCGACATGGTGAAGCAATGACAGTACAATGTGGTGTTCCACACTTACTACTTGCAGCTAAAGAGATCCATTGAATCCTTCCCTCACATGATGCCGAATACGCTGCATCGGTTCATACCATTCACGAAGTTCCATGCAAATAGGCATTTCATATATATCCCTACACGCAGAGACAAACACAAGGAAGAGATACAATCATACTACAAACTCACTGAGTAATATATGGAGGAAATAACTAAGGAATGGCCTACAGAATTCGTGGTACCAGTCGAACAGAAAAAACTCTCCCAACCCAACCTCATCGGAAGTCCTGTAGTCACCCAAGAATAATATGATGCACCTAGCAGCAGCAGGAAGAAAAATAAGGAAGAGGTACAGGAACTGAACAATGCATCAAAGGAAATTACACCAGATTCACCTGAAGGAGGAGGAGGTGATGAAGTATACAAAGAAGAGGATGAAGGGGAAGAAGAAAAACAGGAATAGGGAGAAGTAACACCGCATAAAGATCCCCTTCCATAAGCCGAAACATCCAAGAAAAGAAAGGGTTACCCGACAAAACCTTCATTGCAGAAGAAGTCAAAAGCAAATAAACCTTCATTTCAGAATGTGCTCATAGTGGATGACATTGACATCATCATCGCCACTGTATCAGATACCTCAGAGGACATTTTGCAGCAGAGCGAAGCCAAACAAGAGACAATGTTTGACAGGATTGAGGCGAAGCTCAAAGGGGTAAAATAGTCTCTTTATTTGAGCCGCGTAGTGTCTACTGCACCAATGTCAGCAGGGGACATAGAAGTAGGAGATGAGCCTTCCCAACTACGCAGATTAGAATATTCGACAAAGGCTTGCCTTCGTCGGATCCAAGAGGAAAAGGAACAGGCCACAGAGGCATTAAAGCAAGAAAAAGAGGATTCCCTAGAGCAATGTCGGGTTGCGCAGCAAGAAAAAGATGACCTCTAGGAAAAGTTTGCAGAGGATAGAGCACAGATCCAAAAGGAAAAAGAACAGATGATCGCGGAGTAGATGGGAGTTAAAGAAGAAGTTACTAGAGCACTTCACTCTGTGATAGGTCTGACACAGATGGAAGAGGAAACAACTGAGATCCAATTAGGGAAGCTCACTGAAGCCATTCAGTAGCTCCAAGCATGAATAACAGAACTGGAACTACAAGCCATACTAAGCACTCCGCAGGAAGTGCGAGATCAAAGAGAGGAAACTGCCAGGAGCACAGTCGAAAGAATCAAGGCATTGGCCTTAGAATGCAAGCAACTCAGCAGTCGAAGAGAATAGACCTATGAGTGCCTTGTAGAGGACCTAGAACTAATGACATTGGAGTCACAGCTCCATGAGTCAAAGCAACAAGCAACAAAAATAAAAGCACAATTGAATCCACTGTCAGCAGTCGAGAGGATGAAAAGGTCCCAGGAACAATGCACAATTCAATAATAGGTCCATGCCATCCAGAGTAAAGTCATGGAAGTGACCCAGAGGCTCCAGCCAGTGCAGGATGAAGCCTACACACTTTTTGAGGAGATTGAGGGATAAGGTGCACAACTAGAACAAGTGGTCACCACGGTGGAACAACGATTGGAAGGACCTATCACCAAGAAATTTATTTAGTATTTCGCTAAGAAGGAGGCTCTGGTGAAGCAGCTCGAGCCAAGCTTGAGGCCTTTGAAGAAGAGTTGCCCAGATCAGAGTGACTCGAGATGAGTCACAAGTGAGTGTTGGAGGCCTATTGACCCTCGAACAAGTTTTGGAGAACCTTGGTTGTGTTTGACCACTTTTTGGGACTTCAACAGGTTGGTCAAAGATGAAGTGTTAGGAAAAGCAGAGACCGTGGGATCTTGCCCCCGTTTTACGGTCTTTTTGGGTTTAGGGTTTATGTAATGAGTATGGGATGTCGGCCCATGGGTCTTACCCATGTTTAGGCCCTTTTGTAATGTATAAATAGAAAGCTAGGCAATGTAAGTAATGGTGCTATGCTAAGTACAAGTGATTGTAAGAGGCTTTGTTCATATTGTATGTTGAGACTTGTAGAGCTAAGTGCAAGTCATCTGTAGTGCTTTGTGCGTAGACTATGTAAGGCTCTGTGCCTAGATCTACTCAAGAAAGTAGGATCTGGTGAGGTGCGCGTAGATCTCCTATCCTATGCGGATTTAGTTTTGAGGCTCTATGCATGTAAGAAGATTGAAAGAATATAATAAAGAAGATGAAGAGTTGGTGGACGTAGCCCCACACTAGGGGTGAACCACATATATCCTGTGTTGTGATTTCTTTGTGCTATATTGTTCATGTGTTTATGTATTTATATGCTTGGTGTTGTAATCTGTATGTATGTAGATTCATCCAATGTAGTAGCTTAGTTCTTAGTGATATGAATTAATGATAGATCTGATCTATTTCTATGTGCTAAGTGCTTGGATGTGTTAGATCTTGTTGAATGTTGCATTGTTCTGTAATTAGGGTTTTACCTGTGATGTGAATGAGGGTTAAAGAATAATGAATGCTAACTGCTAAGTGCTTGGTTAAGAATAGTGATCACAGATCTGTGTCCCAACTAGGTTGTAGACACTTGAGTCCTGCAACCCCCCCACCTCTACCTTAGGTTAGACTTCATCTGCTACGCAGGTGTTGCCAAAAGGGCCAATAGTTAGGGTTTTGTTGGTGCGTTGTTGAAGCGTTGGACCCCGGGTCTGCCCCTGTGCCAACATACATAAAAGAGGTAAGTCTTCTATACTTCTCTTCTCATTCTTATTGTTGGCATAGAGAGCAGATCTAGGGGGAAAGTAGTAACAATTTGTTTCTCTTTGTATAGGATCAAAGTGGTCTTGATCCAAGGAGGGTTTCACCTATCTGGAGGGGAAATGTTTACACAACATCCATGCCATTCCATACCATGCCTTGCCTTTCCATTCCATTCCATTCATTTACATGCCATGCCTTGCCATGCCTTGACTTTCCTTGCAATGCCATGCCATGCCATGCCTTGCCTTGCCTTTCCATGGCATGAATTGCCTTGTCATGCCATGCCTTGCCTTGTCATTCCATGTCATGCAGTTCCATGCCTTGCATTGCCTTGAATTTTCATGTCATGCCATGTATTGGCATGCCTTTCCTTGTCATGTCATATCATGCCATGCCTTTCCATGTCATCAACAACAACAACATGGAGTTGGAGTAACATCATCATCATCATGAACATGAAATTTGAACATCAACATCAATGTCATCAGCATGAAGCTGGAACATCAACATCAATAGCACGAAGCTGGTGTTGATACTGAGAGGGGGGTGAATCAGTATCAAGTACAATTTTTTTTTTTTTTCAACTTATACTTAAACCATTCAATTATATACGATGAGCAATTAACAATAGTATAAGAGTTACATCAATACACCACAATACACCATGCACAATATATGAGAAATAATCAATAGTTATTGGTCAAGGGAAGTAATGACTTCCAAAGGTAGATACAATTTCCAAATATAAAGGGAGGGATAAACCTCCAAGAGGAAGATACAATCCTCCAATATCAAGATAGATTTTACCTCTCCATCCTTTCCCCTTCCTTCCACCCAAGAATATATGAGAGATAATAAAACTTTACATTAAATCATCACCATCAACCAACCATCACATAGAGCCCGATAATGCTTCCTGAGACTTCTTCAACTTTTGTAATTATTCAATTCTTGGAATACTCTGATCCTATATATAATATTAATCAATGTATTCAATGAAACTCCTCCAAGTTTCACTCCTTGAATCCTCCCCAAAAGGAAGTTATAGAAATAATGGTAGACTTTATTCAATTCTGGTTTATTCAAGAGAGTGAACTTGTACAGAATGCCTCGCGCTCAATATTTAACATCAGATTCTGAAACTCAAAAACAAGAAACTACACTCCGTATTATTTCCAATGAAATTTGTACCACTTCATTTGGATTCTCTATGAATAAGTTATGACTATTTTACCCGGAACACCTGTTTATTGACTAGATTCAAGACTGGTCAAAAACCCTATCTTCCACAGAGTGTATCTCCATAATTATAGCGAATCAAGAGATGAAACTTTAACCATAGGTAACTTGATATGTCTTATAAATACCATAGCAATTTCACCATCTAAATCATTATAGAAAAAAATTTATAGTGAAAATGGTAAGATGACATATAAATAACATACCTTAGAACACATCCCTAAAAGACTTCATCCTCCCTTGAAATCCGACCTTTTTTACTTCTGATTTCCTATGAAGTTATACCTGTGTATCAAATGAATATATAATGATATTTATTTATACCATCTATGTCACTTCTTTTTAACATTAGGGCCGACCTGACACTTTCTTATTTTGTAATTCTTTTCTTTAATTATCTTCAAGGCCTACATGTACTTCCTTCTTCAATTCACTGTGCCATATTCAAAAATTCATTTCTCCTCAACCATGAGGATCCATGTGATGTGACACCTACCACTGGAAACAACATGATGTATACTATCCATCCATGGGTTTTATTTCTACATGTACATTTTCCTTCATGTCAAAATACCTTCATCAATCTTGCAGTCCAAAACCAATGACTAGGGTTGACATCAATGACAACAACCAATCTTCCAACAGCTGTAAAAACAACATAAAAAACAACATGAAGCTGGAATAAAATCATCAATATCGTGAAGATGGAACATCAACATCTATATGTGGCAACAAAATGAGGCAAGTGCATCAACAACAATATCTATTATACTCTGGCATACCGTCCTTACCGGACCTTCGAGATCTACCCAAGAATCATAATATTCCATAGGATATAAAATCCTAACTAGCTACCACATGGGACTCTGACAGATCTTCCTTACCGAACCTTCAATATCTTCCCAGGAATCATAAGATTCCCTAGGATATAAATTCCTAACTGATCTACCACTACTGACGACAACTGACATATGCATTCATAGGTACTCTGATAGACGACCCTTACTGGACCTTCAGGATCTTCCCAGGGATGATCAGTCCCCTATGATATAAATCCTAAATGAGCTACCCGTTGTTGGTCAGGATTCCATAGTATCAT
The DNA here is from genome assembly GCA_009831015.1 of Picea engelmannii. Classification (NCBI taxonomy): domain Eukaryota; kingdom Viridiplantae; phylum Streptophyta; class Pinopsida; order Pinales; family Pinaceae; genus Picea; species Picea engelmannii. The sequence continues at coordinate 98,954 of ML792418.1, read as the reverse complement.
CAACATCACTCCTCCTTTTGAGGGAGGTCCTTTCGGATAACACCAATATTGTCTTGGAAGTACTCAAACTTCATAGGAGATAGAGATTTAGCCGACACATATGCAACCTGCTCATCTATGCTAACATATTGGATCTTCAAAACTCCCTTCTATACCAAGTCATGAATATAGTGGTATCAGATATTAGTGTGCTTCATCTTATCATGGAACACCAGGTTCTCTGTCATCTTTATGCAACTCTGGTTATCACAAAAAAATCACGGTAGCATCCATCTCTAGTTCAAATAGACCTGTAAACAACTTCTGAATCCATATGGACTCACAACTGGAGGAGCATGCTGTAATGTACTCTGCTTCTTTCATACTGAGAGAAATACTGGATTTCTTCATGCTTTTCCATGAAGTCATGGTTGACCCTAAACCAAAACAACATCCTGAAGTGATTTTTCTGTCTGAAGCACTTCCAGTCCAATCTGAATTAGTATAGCCATACAATTTGAAGTCATAATATCCAATATAACATAGGCCATATTCCAACATACCCCTAAGGTATCTCATCACATGATTTGTAGCTACAAGGTGAACACGTCTGGGCTCCACCAAATACTAACTCAAGGTGTTCACAACAAAGAATATATCTGGTCTAGTAATCATCAGATACATCAATGAACCAATCATATGTCTGTATAGAGTAACATCAACTATTTCTAATGAAGTATCAACCAATAACTTCAGATTCATCTATATAGGAGTGGACATGGATTTACAGTCCATCATGTCGAATCTCTTCAGAATTTCCACAACATACTTTCCTTGATAAAGGAAAATCTCTTCTGGGCTTTGCCATACTTCAATACCTAAGAAATAATGCATTGGGTCTAGATCCTTCATTTCAAATTCAACGACAAGCTTCTTCTTACAATTTGTGATGATGTTTTCTTCATATGTCAATAATAAGTCATCCACATATAGCAACAATATAACCGGTCCATCATTCTCAATCTTGAAGTAAAGGTTGGGATCAACTTTACTCTTGGTAAATCCCAAGCTCATCAGAAAACTATCAATACTACCATACGAAGCTCTTGGAGCTTGCTTCAACTTGTATACATGAGTCTTCTTATCCTATACTTGGAAACCAAATATTTCACATCACATTGTACCAACTTGGTACACTTTCTCAACTACAACTCAATCTGCATAATCATGTGTTGGTTCTATGTGCTTTCTGCAAAGCACTATTTGTCTCACTGCCTAAGAGTATGTCTTTTACATTTTCTGCAACTATCCCTTCTAGAACAGGAACTCTGCACCTGCAGCTGTTATTTCTGAAGCTGAGAATGACTTCTCTATTCTCACTATAGCTTTTGAACTCTCAGACTATATCCTCTATTCTATCATGGAAACAACTTCATTTGAGACTGAGAATGACTGATACTGAAGGTAAATTTTATTCTTTCATGGAGGCAACTCAAACTCAAATATAGGGACTTCTCCCAATGAATCTCATATTGTATCAGAATCATGGTTGTTCTGGTTGTCTTTATGAACATTGGAACTATTTATTCTATTACTGGAGCAAGTGTCTCACCATAGTCTTCTCCCTCTTGCTGGGAGAATCCTTTGGACACAAGTCAAGCTTTGTACATCTCTATATTATTATATGCAACATGCTTAATCTATTAGATTAATATTGGAAGTCACCACTAAATTCCATTTTGGTCTTAAGGAAAAATCCATATCCCAGTCCTTCTAACTGGATTCATCCTCTGTCACTGAAACATGGGAATCTTCTCAGGAGATTTCATGTCTCCTAGAGGTCTCTACAACTATGATATAGTATAATAAACTCATGGAATTTTTCTGTTGGTCATGCAAGATGTCCCCTTTTCCCATCTGATCCTCTCTGAGATCAGGCTCACTCTTGAGTATTGATTTCTTCTAAGTCTACAAAAAATTCATAGTCTCTACAAGATATACTTGGTGTTTGAATACAAATTTTTAATATGAAAATATGAGTTAGACTTCAAATGAATTCTTCTTCCTGTCAAGGTGGCTTCATTATCCATTGACCAAGTCTACTGTGAGTTATATTCTAATATTCATTCCTCTTTGTATCCTTCTACTCCTTACGATCAATCTCCATATGAGATACTTTGTATCTCAAAAGTAGTTTCTTCTTCATATTCTTTGGTACATGGATGTATACGATCATGTATACAACTTGGATAGTCTACTCCATGTATCATGTAAAATGTTGTGTCCTACAACCATCACTATAGCTTCCTCAGGGTTATCACTAGTGACCTTCCCAGAACAATAACAACAAGGGAGAAACAACAAACAAGAATAATACTCTTTATAATAATAATAAAACAATAGCGAGAACAATCATCACAGTATCTCCTTTAGAGATATCACTTGTGACCTGCCTGAAACAAGGGTAAAAAGTAAGAAATACATTAATAAGAAATGAGAGAAACACTCTTCTAGTGTTTTGATCAACCATTCCTCCATGGTAACCTGTAAACAAAACAAGAAGTTTCTTCTATAGGAGATGTTAGTTATATCTATTAAATGATTACAATAAGCATTTATCTCAATAGTGATCACATGCTACCAAGTATTCAATAATTAAAATTTTCAAAGATTTCTATCACAACTATAATGTTTAGCAATTATCAAACATGATATGTGTAAATTTGAATCTTATCAATTTAATCAATCAAACTTGGAATCTGGAGTCTTGTCCTCAAGAATGAGTGTGTTTCTTTTCTTCTGAGTCTCCTTCACTCAAGATGATAAGTATTTTCTTCAACCTGTCCTCTGTACTAAGACAATATGCTATCTTGACAGAGATCTGAGTTAAGGAATAAATGCTATAGTCTCAACTTTAATCAATCTAATACTTTGAATTTAATTTTGACCAATGGTTAGTATGATATCCTCAATAGATCAAAACTCCCTGGATATTCATAATATTACAATAATTACATAACAAGTAGAGGCATATCAAAGTAATCAAACCTGGAGTGCATAGTTCTTTTGAATGTGCTGGATATGAGATCCATCTGGATCTACGATTATTTTTTAGACAAAACGATCCTTTCTCATGCAAATACCCTTTAAAAATAATGATACAGTTTTAACATATGTAAGTACATACCTATGATAGTATTGACAGGTAGTGGCACCATCCAACAACAACGAAAATAAATAACAAACCTTTAAAACTTTAAAGGTGTTGCAACTTGTAATTTAAAGGTAGTTGGAGCTTTGCTAGGGTAAGGCACACTAGGACAATAAAAATCAGTCCCAACACTTCACAATTTTTTTTACTCCAACTGGTAATGGAACTGGTGCTGACACTACAACTGACATGAAGGAACTGGGATGAATGAACTGACACTACAAATGCAACTGATACTGCAACTGCAATTGATACTGCAAATGCAACTGCAACTGATGTTGCAACTGCAACTGATACTGTAACTGCAACTGCAACTGGTACTGCAACTACAACTTAGGATTTTATGAGGAAACTCTAATATCTCAAACTTCAAATTTTGGAATTTTGATCCAGGAGGGAGAGCTCCTAGGTGTGGTTATTTTCTCCAACATCCTCCTCAAACAAGAAAAACGTCACACTTAGGGTTTATGCAGAAACCCTAATTCTACAACAACTATAATATTGAAAACTGGATTTTGGAACTATGAGTTTGTCTCTTTCAGGCCTGCTCTGATACCATGTTGAATGTTTACTTATACAACTAGCAGTTATGGTTCTTATTTATTATTACAGTCATTTAGCAAATTAGCCGCACAAATGAGATCATTGAAAGAGAGGTAATCACACAAACAATAGAGACACACAAATTATCTTGGGAAACCATCAAGGAGGAAAAAAACCAACAAAAACTTCCTCAATATAGATAGACCAAAGATCGAACAAAAGATCCTCCTCTACTCCTTCACTAGGAAGAATAGCGCACCACTTAACCAAGAAATACCAAGACACATACCAAGAACCTTCCTTGATGTCACACTTAGCGGCAGTAGCAGTTCCTCCAAGACTTGCACACTTATTCATAGTTGCAGAGCTAGTGTGGTGAGTTGTTGAAATGAGACACCATCCTCACATATAAATACAAGTTGTGAGGTGGCGCTAGGGTTGGGAATCTTCACTTGGTGGAGCCAACTTCTCCTAGAAGTGGCTTAAACAACTTTACAATTACTAGGGGCCGACATTGCAAATACCACCATACAAATACATGTTGATCAATCCACAAAAGGGGATTTGATCTAAACAATAATGAATCAATTATAAGTAGAATATTCTTCGAAGTTACAATAATTCAACATTAAATTGTCAAACATATGTAATAAGAACTTAGGAAAATCGTAGTTCTGGTGATCCTCCAACAAACACCTTTTTGTGAAATGAAATGATAGTTGAGGGGAATCACTAGCTGAACCCTGGTTCATGGGATCCAATACCACCAATGGTTTGTCCATCCAATTCTTGGTTAGATTTTTATCGTGAGTTTCAACTCACCTCCTCAAGCCATTCAAGGACATTTTATAAATTTGGTCCAGGGGCATAAAATCCAAACTGAGAAGCATAATGGAGTTCTGTAAGCTCTTGCATTTCTATTTTTCCAAGGCCCATGTGACCATGCTACCCACAATCACCCAAAACATTGTTCTTGAAAATCGACCTCTTGTTCAGAAATTGCATTGTGCCTCATTGACAAAAACCCTAGTTCCAAAGATCCTCCAACAAATTATTTTCTAGGCAATGAAATGATAGTAGAGGGGCCTCAATAGTTGAAACCCAATGCCATGGATCCAATGCAACTGATGATTCATCCATTCAAGTTCCAGTTATAGGTTTATAGAGAGTTGGAACTCACCTACTCAAGCGATTCAGGGACATTTTGTCAATTTGGTCTAGGAAAAAAATCCAAACCGAGGAGCATAATATATTTCCTTAAGCTCCCACATGTCTATTTTTCTAAGGACCATGTGACCATGCTACCCACAATCACCTGGTACTGTGTTCTTGAAAATCGACCTCTTGTTTATAAATTTCACTATGCCTCATTGAGGAAAACCCTAGTTTTGGTGATCCTCCAACAAAAAATTTTATGGGAAGCAAAAGGACAACATAGGGGCCCCACTAGACGAAGCCCAGTGCCCCAGATTCAATGCAACTAATGGTTCATCCATCCAAGTCACAATTATAATTTTATCACGAGTTGCAAGTCACCTCCTCAATCTATTAAGGGACATGTTGGAAATTTGGTTTGGGGGCATCAAATCCAAACCGAAGAGCATAACAAAGTTTCGTAAGCTCCCACATATTTGTTTTGCCAAGGCCCACATGTCCATGCCACCCACAATCACTTGGCATAGTGTTCTTGAAAATAAACCTCTTGTTCATAAATTACATTGTGCATCATTGAGAAAAACCCTAGTTCTGGTGATCCTTCAACAAACACGTTTATGGGAAACAAAATGATAGCGGAGGGGACCAAGTAGTTGAAACCAGATTCTCTGGATGTAATGCAATTGATGGTTCATCCATCTAATTCTCGTTTAGATTTTTATAATGAGTTTCAACTTTCCTCCTTAATTTATTTAGGTACATGTTGGCAATTTGGTCCAGAGGCATAAAATCCAAACCGAGCAACATAACGAAGTTCTGTAAACTCTCGCATCTTTGTTTGTTCAAGGCCCACACGACCACGCTACCCAAAATTTCCTGATACAATGTTATTGAAAATTGAACTCTTGTTCATAAATTGCAGTGTGCCTCATTTAGAAAAACCCTAGTTCTAGAGATCCTACAATGAACACTTTTCTGGGAAACAAAATGACAATGGAGCAACCCCACTAGATAAAACTCGGTGCCCCATATTCAATGCAATTGAAAGTTCATCCACTCGAGTCCTGATTAGAGTTTTATCATGAGTTACAACTCACCTCCTCAAGACATTCAATGGCATGTTGGCAATTTGGTCAAGGGGAATAAAATCTAAACCGATCAACATAACAAAGTTATGTAAGCTCCCACATGTCTTCTTGGAAAAGGACCACATGACCATGCTACCCACAATCGCCCAACATAGTGTTCTTGAAAATCAACCTCTTATTCAAAAATTTCACTATGCCTCATTGAGAAAAACCCAAGTTTCGGTGATCCTCCAACAAATTATTTTCTGGGAAACATAATGACAACATAGGGGCCCCACTAGTTGAAACCCGGTACCTTGGATCTAATGCAACCAATGGTTCTTCCATCCGTATCTCGGTTAGATTTTTATTGTGAGTTGCAACTCACCACCTCAAGCCATTCAAGGACATGTTGGAAATCTGGTCCAAGGGCATACAATCCAAACTGAGAAACATAACAGAGTTCCATAAGCTCCCACACATATTTTTGGTCAAGGCCCACATGACCATGCTACCCACAATATCTTGACACAATTTTCTTGAAAATCGACCTCTTTTTCAGAAATTTCACTATGCCTCATTGTGAAAAACCCTAGTCCTGATGATCCTCCAACAAACAGTTTTTTGGGAAATTAAATGATAATGAAGATTCCCCACTAGCTGAAAATTGGTGCCTTAGATACAATGCAATCGTTGGTTCATCCACCTAAGACTCGGTTAGAGTTTTATCATGAGTTGCAAATTGCCTCCTCAAGCCATTCATGGACATGTTGCCAATAGACCTAGACCTAAACCATGACCATGACATAGACCTATACCTAGACCTAAACCATGACCTAGACCTAGACGTAGACCTAGTCGAATACCTATACCTTTACCATTACCATGACCTAGACCATGGAAATACAATGCATGACAAGGAAAGGCATGGCAAGGAAATTTCTAGATATAGGTCTAGGTCTAAGTATGGAAACGAAAGGAAAGGTCAGGCAAGAGAAACCAACACATGCTAAGGCTAATATAAGCTAGACATGGGAAGGCAAGGTCTAGGTCTAGGTCTAAGTCTAGGTCTAGGTCTACATGCTATATCTTGTTATAAAAATTATTGAGTTGAAAGATTAGTTTTTATTTCTTTGATTTTAAATAATGCCTTGAAGTTATGTTTTTTTTCATGAAATCCAAAAGAAATTATGGATCAATAGTATAATGAGACTACACCATAAGGATGGAACATAAACATATTTAGTGAAATCCATTTCTATCTAAATCCTATTAATTATGATAATCCATGTTCCACAACTATCAAGATACCTAAGATATATGAATAAAGAGAGCTTATGTAATGACATTGATATTTTCATGCAAGTATTTCTATCTAAGATAGATGGGATAAAAAGTTGTAGAATTACATGCTTAATGAATCCTTTGATTGCAATTTTTAGATATTAAACTTGTTCATTTAGTACAAGCATTCTTTTTTTAAGCAAAAAAAAGGGTATGATACATGAATGCCATTATTTTTTTTATTAAATTAACTTGAAAACAAATTTATTATAAGTTAATTGACTTGGGAAATAATTTAATGGTGTTTATGATTATAGAGACACATTTCTCGTGGGCGACTCAAACGACAATAAATTCTCTATAACAATGAAAATAACTATATTTTTACAAACAATTAGTTTTATGGATATCATAATGAAAGTACCTTTTAGATGAACTGTGGTTAGGAAAGGAAATGGAAGGCAATGAAAGGCATGGCATGGCATGGCATGGAAAGGCAAGTAATGGAATGCCAAGGAAAGGCAAGGCAAGGCATGGCATGGAAAGTCAAGGAAAGGCAAGGCATGAAATGATACGAAAATGATTGGCATAATGAGACAGGGCATGCCATGGCAAGGAAAGGTAGGGAAAGGAAAGGAAATGCAGGGCAAGGCATTGAAACACAAGGAAATTTAAGGCATGGCATGGCAAGCCATGGAATGGAAAGTAAAAGAATAGCATGGAAAGGAAAGGAATGACATGGGAATTCAAGGCATGGCATGGAAAGGAAAGGCATGGCATGGCATGGCATGGAAAGGAAAAAAATAGCATGTCAAGGCAAGGCATGGCATGTAAAGTCAATCCATGGCATGGAAAGGCAAGGCATGGCATGGAAAGGAAAGACATGACATGACAAGGAAAATAAAGGAAATGCATGGAATGACAAGGCAAGGCATGGCATGGCATGGAAAGGCAAGGTAAGAAATGGCATGGAATGGAAAGGCAAGGAAATTCAAGACATGGCATGGAATGGAAAGGAAAGGAAAGGAATGGCATGGCGAGGAAAGGAAATAGAAGGAAAGGAAATGTAATGAAAATAAATGCAAGGCACAACATGGCATGACAGAGCAAGGAAAAGCATGGAATGACATGGCAAGGCAAGGCAAGACATCACATCACATGACAAGGAAAGACATGGCATTGCATGGAAAAGAAAGGCATGGCATGACAATGCATGACATGGAAATGAAATAAAATCCAAGGCATGTCATGGCATAGAATGGCAAGGCAAGGCAAGGCATGGCATGCAATGGAAAAGAAAGGTATGTGATGCCAAGGTGAGGCATGCCATGGCAAGGCATGGAATGACATGGCATGGTAAGTCAATGAAAGAGAAGGCATGGCATGGAAATTCAAGGCATGACATGATATGACATGGCATGGAAAGTCAAAGCATGGAATGGCAAGGCAAGGCAATGAATGGCAAGGAAAGGCAAGGCATGGCATGGAAAGTCAAGGAAAGGAAAGACTTGGCATGGAAAGGCAAGGCATGGTGTGGAAAGGCAAGAAATGATATGGAAAGGAAAGGCAAGGCATGGCATGGAAAGGAAAGGAAAGGCAAGGCATGGCATGGAAAGGAAAGGCATTGCATGGAAAGGAAAGACAAGGCATGACTTGGAAAGGAAAGGCATGGCATGAAAAGTCAAGGAAATGCAAGGCATGGCATGACATGGCATGGAAAGGAAAGGCATGGCATGGAATGGAAATGAAAGGAATGGCATGGAAAGGAAAGGAAAGGAATGGCATGTTAATTCAAAACATGACATGGCATGGCATGGCATGATATAGCAAGGGAAGGAAATGCAAGGCATGGCATGACATGGAATGGAAAGAAAAGGCATGGCACAGAATGGAAAGGTAAGGCATGGAATGACAAGGAAAGGAAAGGCATGACATGAAAAGGAAAGGCATGAAACTACTACATATGGTGTTGAAGTATGACGAGGAGTTTTGACGGTATGGATACAATCGATCAAATTGTCGAAAATTACTAACTATCAAATTTTTTTTATTATTATTTTTTTATTTTGGTGCCCCTGACATTCATTGGTATTGCGACAAAGTCCAATCATCATCGACATTATGATTCATATTAAATGTTTATTGGAAGGGCCACGTGTCACATCATCGTCAAACACAGATCATAGAGGCATGTTTCTAAAATCACGAGCTATAACAACTCACTCGAGGACATGTAAAATTAATTATGATCGAATTATGTAACCACCGTATGGATCGAGGTTGTCCCCATGGGTATCATATAAATATATAGTAATTCTCAAAACACTCTACATTTTGGAATTTTTGGTAGGAATCGGGTGATATAAAGGTTGTAAGTAGATTTATAGGAAAGGAGAGGCTTGTCAGATCAGAGACAGTAGGAGGAATATTCAGAGAGAACAAAGGTGTGTTAGTTGTATTTCACTTTGCTGGTGAGTTTGGTAAGGGGGACTGTAACTATATAATTTATATCTTCATGTAAACATCCTACTGTAATGAAAATTTTATGGAATATCAGTACAATTTTGACTCGTACTTTTCTTATATGTAATGTTTTTTGTGATCTTTAGTGTTTTTCTAAAATCTTTAAGAGATATTTAATGCATCTTTATAATAATGTCTGAATCTACCTACAGAAAAATCATAAGGTATGGCTAAGAGGTGGAAATTAAAGGGGGTTATATATAAACTATGGAAGGGAAACTAGGGCACAAAGAAGAGGTAATAAATCCATTTATTTCGCTCAAAAACATATTTATGAATGAGGTTATGTTTGGTAAATAGTTGACAATGGAAGGGTTTGTTAGAGTGGAAAATTCCCATATTAAGGGTTTCTTAGGATCTATCTAACATTTAATTCTTGGGGCTCAATCATCCACTTCAAAAAATGATCCTTGAAAAGAGTTATTGATCTGAATAAACCTGGCATCCTCCTACTATAAGAGACAATGTCAAATGAGGATAAAATAGTTAGCTATCTAAGTAAATTTCATGGGGGTTGGAAGCTTAAATTCAATGATGATATAGGAAGGTTTGTGGTTATCATTAGAAAATTTATACATATATTTATACCTTTGTTTGTGCAATTGGAAACTTAAAACCCTTTGCTATGGAAAAATACCAAAATTTGTTCTGTATGACAAAGAGGGAAATTTTTTCCTTGGTGCAAATTGCATTCTAGGCTACACTAAAATACACCCTCATGTCTGAAAACACATTAAATTTGAGTGGTTCAAACTATAAACGAGTTTCTAATCAATTTTACATGAGCCTCTGTACTTAGTTTTTCATTTGCAGTCATAAAAGACTTTGTTGTGCAAAAATAGGCAACAAATGCCTAGTAAAACCCTATAAATGCACAACTTGTTTGTAAAAAGTAAGTAAAGGTTTTATGATACTATAGATTTGAGTTGTGCAATATTTTGGGGGTGTGGTTTATCATATTATACCTGATCATGTTGTTAATTTTGCAATTGCAATTTTGAAAATGGTTGATGTGCAAAAGAGGCAAAGTTTTCCCGATAAATTGGAAGGTCAAAACTGTACTAAGTGACGAAATTAAAATACATGCCCCAAGCTTCCCTCTAGCACCTATTTTTTTTTTTTTAAGTTGTAAGATGGATATATTTAATATTTACTATTTACCTATATCATATAAAGATAAATTTTATAATAGAAGAGGTTTATTTCAAGCACCTAAATTTCGGATTTCATGTAAATCTAAAGTCAAAACTTACTTAGAGTAAAATGCATGCCCCTATCTCAATTTTGACCCAAATTGAATGGTTCAACTTGAAGAAGTTGTAATTTGTGAATTTACACCTTGACAGAGTCGTATATTGGTAGTTCCAGACAAAAAAATACCCGTTGTGCACAAAGGCTAAAACTTTCCTTATAAAAGTGAAGGGCCAATTTGTTAAAGTTGTCTATAGGAAAGTGCATGCCCAAAGTTGGATAATCCTCCATAATTTAATATTTAAGTTGTAAATTGATTATTAAAATATTTTTAACATGTTTGTATAATTAGGAGTGCATTTGCACTTCAATAAGGATGGTTTCTTGTAACACCCTATTTCCCATAGTCTGTAAAAATAACTATACTGGCCAAGAACTATGGTAGACTCAAAGATGTGAATGTATGATTTTGAATGGACCTTAGTATAAAAGGTCGACGAATGTAAATAATGTTATGAATATATGTTGCAGGACTGTTGGGAGGGGGATGTGCTGAAAAGAGACCATGATGGCTGATGAAAGGTGGTGGAAGGCACCTGGAATGGTGGCGTTAAATGCCACCGAAACCAATACCATATTTGGTCTTCACTGGCCCTAAGATCAAGAGCGGCTCGCTGGCCTCGAAATGAATTACTCGCCAGGTTGGTAGGTGAAAAGGCTCCTCATGAGTTAATGAGGGATGGGGGTGAACCGCCCATCTGTGGAAGCCTCAAACCTGACCACCATGGGGAAATTCATGCCACATACAACCTCGTTGGAAAGAAAAGGTAGGAAAGAGGTGTGGGAGGAGGCAGTCGCGATAGAGATTACAAGAGGGGAGAAATTGGAAGGACTTTGGAAAAAATATACAGAGTGATTGATAAGCAGAGAAGAAGGAGAGTAACCTTCATTCTCGACTTCTGATGAACATAGACTCAGTCTCACAACATCGTGGTCTAAGCTCAGGGGTGGCTAGTGGTAAATCCATTCGGAGTCGTTGAGCCTACAGTTGGGTGGAAATGAGCACCCCTCTCAGCAGTTGCATCACCTGGTGTTTTCTGATAAGTGTTTATATCTTGTGTCTTGCATTGAATATCTTGGAATATATGCTCATGGTTTGAACACTTATGAATGGTTTCTGTGTAGAAATGTTTGCATGGTGTTTTGATCGGAAATGGTGGTTGCATGCTTATGTTGGAATGACCACATTCGGTTTATATATATATATATATATATGTATATATATATGTATTTGAATGAAGTCAGCTTTCAAGTCTGCTCTCGGGAGATTTGTTTCCCTTAATTACCTCTCATGTTGCCCTGGATAGATTCCCCACAGGGACACCCTTTCGGGATCATTCCCTTACATTCTAGAGATGGGGTAAGTTCCTTGAAAGGACTACCACCTTGGTAAAATCCTAAATTTGCTTATTATCTATCACAGATGTTAACAGCTCAGGGATTTAACAAGACCTCTTAGTCTGGTCATAAAACCTGGTGAAAATCTTCCTAAGAACCTGATGAAGGACTTTAAGGCCTAAGTTTGAAAACCTTGCACGAGATAGAGTGGGTCTCTTAGAGCTCGGTATTTCGGTGTTTCGGCAACTGGGAAACCCAAGGGTCAGTTTTCTTGTATTCGCCAGACACAAAATCCCGACTTGTGAAACCTCGAAATGAGTATAGTGTGATTAGAATCTGATGTTTTGGCGTTTCGGTACCCAGGACACCTAAGGGTAAGTTCCCTTGTACTCACCAGTCCCGAAATCCCGATTAGCGAAACCACAAAATGAGCTAGCATGGATGAATGGTGATGTTTTGGCGTTTCGGTACATGGGACACCTAAGGGTAAGTTCCCTTGTACTCGCCAATCCCGAAATCCCTGTTAGCGAAACCCCAAAATGAACTAGCATGGATGAGTGGTGATGTTTCGGCGTTTCAGTAGCCGGGACACCTAAGGGTAAGTTCCCTTGTACTCACTAGTCCTGAAATCCTGATTAGCAAAACCCCGAAATGAACTAGCATAGATGAGTGGTGATTTTTCGACATTTCGATACCCAGGACACTTAAGGGTAAGTTCCCTTGTACTCGCCAGTCCCGAAATCCTGATTAGCGAAACCCCAAAATGAATTAGCATGGATGAGTTGTGATGTTTTCGGCGTTTCAGTACCTGGGACACCTAAGGTTAAGTTCCCTTGTACTCGCCAGTCCTGAAATCCCGATCATCGAAACCCCAAAAATGGTCCAGCGGGGATTAGAGTCTTGATTTTTCGGTGTTTCAGCACCCGAGATACTTAAGGGTAAGTTCTCTTGGAACCGCTAGTCGAGAAATCCCAAATTATGAAACCCCGAAAAGGTCTAGCATGGATAAGCCTTGGTGTTTCGATGTTTTGGTAACTGGGAAACCCAAGGGTCAGTTCCTTGTATTCGCCAGTTGCGAAATCCGACTTGCGAAACCCCGAAAAGAACTTAGCATTATGTGTGTGTGTGTGTGTGTGTATATATATATATATATATATATACACATATATCGGCGTCTCAAAGTTTCGGCTCCTGGGAAACTCATATGCGAGACTCCTTGCCATTGCACATCGTGAAATCCTGACTTGTGAAACCCCAAAACGAGCGTAGAGTATATACATGAGCTTCGGACCTTCGACTCCTGGGAAACTCAGTTATGAGACCTCTTCTCTTTTCACATCATGAACTCCTGACTCGCGAACCCCTGAAATGATCCTAGCAGATATATGGGCTTCAGTGTTGCGACACCCGAGAAACCGAAAGGTATGAACCCTCGTCTCCATACATCACGAAATCTTGGTACGCGAAGTCCCGATAGGTGAAATCCCGGATAAGTCTTGGTTTGACTAGGATTTCGGGTTTTGGGGTGTCGAAGGATTCGACTTCCGTGCATTTCAAACTCCCGGTGATCGAAGTCCTGAAATGCGAAAGGTGCCTCTTGACTTAGCCCGGGATCACAACCGATGGATACGTGTAAGTAAATCCTACACTTGGTGCATGAATTGTACATGATGTATTTTCAACAAAAGAACGCATGAATTAGTTGGGTGAAGGTTCTGATTGGAAGACCTAGCCTACACCAGAACCTCGTAAGAATTCGAGAACTCTGACCCTCGACAACGAAGAAGAAAGGAAAAGGCGAAAAATATTAGCTCCCGTAGTGGGTGTGTGACATTTCTATTCACAAGGATTCATGACCTTTTGATGAATGAGAGGATGATGGGTTATGAGAGAAATCAAGTTCAATGACTTCTAACCAAACAATTATACATACAAAATGGAATAAATATTAACTATAATTTTTTCAATAGAGTAAAGAGGTCAATATTTTAGGAAATATTACAAGTTACAAGGTTGTTGAAAAGTAGTACATATTTCTATACCTATGTTTTTGCAATTTGAAACTTAAAACCCTTTTCCTTGCAAAAAGACCAAAAAATATATTGTAGGACAAAGAGTGCCAATTTTGCGTTTGTGTAAATTTTGCCATGCATGCCAAACTACACGAAAATGCACACCCAGGTCTCAAAATTCATTCAATTTGAGTGGTTGAAATTGTAAATGATTTGTTAACTCGTTTTTCATAAGCCTATATATGTATTTTTGCATTTTTTGTCATAAAAGAAGTTGTCATGAAATAATAGGCAATATATACCCAGTAAAATCCTAGAAATGCCTAACTTGTTTGTAAAACGTAAGTGAAGGTTTTATTATAACTTATATTTTGAGTTGTTAAAGATTTTGGGGTTGTGGTTTATCATATTATACCTATTCATGTTGATAAGTTTGTAATTTCAAGTTTAAAAAAATGGTTGTTGTGCAGAAGAGGCAAAGTTTACCTTGTAATTTCAAAGGTTGCAATAGTATTAGGTGACCAAATTAAAATGCACACTCAAGCTTCATTGTAGCTCCAAAAATTGTTTTATAAGTTTTAAAACAGATTTCTATATATGGAAAATTTACCCATGTCATCTAAAGTGCAATTTAAGAATAGGTTTCTTTCATGCACCTGGATTTGGGATTACAAGTAAATCTGAAGTGAAAATAACATTAGAGTAAAATGCATGCCATAGTCTCAATGTTGACCCAAATTGAGTGGTTCAACTTGAACAAGGTGTAATTTGTGATTATACACCTGCATATATCCTTATAGTGGAAGTTTCATACAAACATGTATCTGATGTGCATAAAGGCTAACAATTGCCTTGTAAAACTGAAGGGAAAATTTGTTAAAGTTGGTTATAGGAAGTTGCACACCCAAAGGGGGATAAGCCTCCATAATTTAATT
>ML792418.1:46608-78819 GCA_009831015.1 Picea engelmannii | reverse complement strand
TTATTTGAAGGAATGGATGTTTCATAATCTTATATATTCCTGGTATAATCATACCAATTTCACCATTGGGTGTGCATTTTCCTTGGTTAGGTGTGCATTTCAACAAGTCATGTTTTAACAATTTGACCTCTTTGTTTTACAAATAAGTTTTTACCATTTATGCACAACAATTTTTTTTTTTTCTAAAAATTCCCAATGTGTCCTCTAAAATGGAATCCTAAGGCAAAAAATATTTTATGCCTTATTGTAGTATGTGTATGTTACAATTTACCACCCATCCAATCCTCATTGTTTCCATTACTGATTTTTCATGCCAACCATTTGGAAAATAATGAAAGGATCAATTGGGTTTTTGTTCTTGCATAAAACCCTAATTCAATATTCTTATAGTCTCCAAATCTAAAAATGCACACTCACACATAAGAAACACATGTTTTGCTTTTAAACTCTAGTTTCTGCCCTTTTGTAAAATACACGCCAGGCTCCACAAAAATGCATGCCCATGTCTTAAAACACCTCCAATTTGAGTGATTCAAGTTGTTGAGGTTTTATTAGATAATTTACACCTGTGTACATATTTTTATTTTCATTTTAAAACATAAATGTGGGTTCTCTATAAAAGAGGCAAAATCTGCCTTATAAATTGAAAGACCAAAACAATAGAAAGTGACCTAATGGAAATGCAAGCCCATGCTTCTATTTATATATATATTGAGATTTGGTTATAAGAGATTTTAGGTGAAAACAATAAAATTATAAATCTACCTATGTCACACTAAGTGAAGCTTCAAATGAAATACGACTTCTACATTGAACCAAGATTGAAGACTTTTTATAAAATGAAGGGTAAAACTGTCTTTCTATAAAATGCATGTTGAGGACTGGTAAAAACCCTCTTATGTGTATAGAGGCTAAAAACTGCATTTTAAATGGAAAAGAATGCATAAATGGAAAAATGCATAACAAATCATGAAAACAAGGAATGATGCAAAATGCATGCCCTACCAAGAAAAATACATGGTTGTAGTTGGTAATTTACATATTTCAATGTGCATGACCATGGATATGTTGTAACCCCTAAAGACTATATACTAGGGTGGTATCTCAAGTTTTTTCCCTTTCCCTAATTTCAACAATATTGGATTTTGACACGTTGTGAAAGGTTGGAGGATGCATGCCAACCATTTAACAAAAATGTTGGAAGGATGTTCCCCAAATTTTTTATGAAATGGAAACCATATAATTGTTTCCCTTTCCTTTAATTCCTCTCACATGGGGTCATAGATCCTCTTCCTCTCTACTATGTGTACTATGTTTTTTGGCCTATAGAAATGCATTTACATGTGTGAAATTGGTAGAATATATTATCATATTGTACTTTTATTTGTTAATTGGATTTTGTTGTAACAATTAATTACAATTCCATATAACATTACTCTAGAGGAAAATGATAGGATGATTCAAAGGTTATTTGGAGCATTGGAAGCAAAGGGTGATAGGAAATGTTATTGCCCTTGCAATCAATGTAGGGGCTTCAATAGAAGAATAATTTTAATAACAAAAACTGAAAGGAATTGTAGATAGTTTGGACACATTGAAGGCGGGTATGAATATAATCCCTTGGTAATTTAGTACGCATTATATGTTTTTGTATTGATTGTATTCGTATAAATTTCTATCCTTTCAATATTCATTACATACACTAATATCATTTGATTTATTGTAATTATAAAGAAAGGCCTTCCTAAGTGTGATCTTGGGAATGTGCCAAGTACTTGTAGAAATACTATTGTACACAATGAGGAAGATGGAGTGAATATTGGAGATTAAGTTAGTCCCATGGAAGAATATGTTACTGATAATGGTACATTTGAGAATGATGGTATAAATAGATTGACCGAGGACATATTTTCTCCAATGGATGACAATTTTGATGATATTCATGATGTACTTCTGATTGATAAGTCACAACAACCCCTTTACGAAGGCTCAAGGAAAAATATTCTCTCTACTATATTGTTGTTGTGAACTTGAAGGTATTGAATGGTTTGTCAAACACTTCTCTCACCCAGATCCTAAGGTTTGTAATATAATTTGTCACATATACATAAAAGGTCTATTTTTTTTTCTCTATTCTTAGTGTTATTAATTAATGTGTAAATTATAAGGATGCAATATTTAATATTACAATTATTTAAATTAACTACTTATATTTTGCATTGTACATTGTTAGGTGAATTTCTCCTACCATAATCAAACACTTTACCTCACACATACCAAGAATTATCTTCCATTATGAAAGATATTGGAATGTATTACCAAGCTATTGATGCATGTATTAAGGATCATATTATTTATTATGGACAATATGCATTGGAAACAAAATGCACACAATATCAAATCAGTAGATATCAAACCGATCAAGTAACACAACATGTGCCTCACAAGGTTCTTCATCATATTCCCATAATTCCACATTTGGAGAGACTACTTAGGTGCCAAAGCATAACAAAATTTATGTATTACCATGCATGGAACATAAGTGAATATGAATTTCTTCGAATGCCTACAAATGGTTTTGAATTTAGGAACATCAAAGAAAGATGGCCAATTTTTAGAGAAGAACCTCATAATGTTAGGTGTTTACTGGTAACTGATGATGTCAATCCATTTGGTGAGCTCAGGTCTATTTACTCTCTGTGGCCTATTTTTGTTATACACAATAACTTTCCTCCTTGGATTTCAATAAAGAGGAAGCACACAATGTTGGGAATGATTGTTCCAGTTATTTGTTCACAATCATTTTTTGAACGCAATATTTCATTTTTGTCTTGTTCATTACATAATTTCTTATATATAAATATATACAAAGTATTAATGATGTGTATTTTCAATCAATTAGGTAAGTACCAAGTTAAAGATATGAATATATATCTTGAGCCTCTTATCAATGAGCTACTAAATTTATGGGTTGGAACCATTATGTATGAAATCTCTAGACCAATAGGGAAAAAACAATTTCAATTCCATGTAATACTTGCACGGAAAATTCATGATTCGCCATGGCTAACACATTTGTGTGGTATGTAATGTACTACTGCACTTTAATAGTATATATATATTTTAAAATATCATGCATTTTTTTAAAATAATTCTGTGGTACATAATTGATACTGACATTAATCCATATGTTGTATGCCTACAAACCAAGGGTAAATTGCATGTCCAATATGTGGTCCTATGATGAAATCTTGTCCTTCAAGAATTTTAGGAAACAAGGTGTTTGATGAGTATAGGAGCTTCCTCCCTAAGAACCATAGGTATCAAACTATAGAAAAACATATTTTCATTTTCATAGAAGAGACTGGAATAAAACCATGAAGAATGACACCTCACCTATGGAAGTTGGAATATTATAGAAATTTTCAAGGTAAGAAATTAGTCTATGTATCATATATATTAATGTTTTACAATTTTAATTTGTATTTAAATATGTTGATTGTATATATTGTTTCAATCTCATTTATTTTTCATAAATTTCATCAAGGCATTAATGGGCTTCCAATAGGAATGAAAACATACCCTATACAATTCAGCAAGTTTCCCTACTATGAGCACCTACAAATAGCTCATTCATTTGATACAATGCTTATCAGGAAGAATGTAACAAAAACATTATGGAGAATCTTAGATGGAAGGAGTGACACAAAAAATTGGAAAAAATTGTAGTGACATCCAAGAAGCCAATAATGTAATGAAAAATGTGATTAATTCAAATAGTGATGGACATTGAGATAGTACTCCATGGTTATTTATAGAGCATAAAATAAATGTTGTAAAACATGTCACTAGAAAACTTAAATTTCCCACAAGATTTGCTTCAAACATAAATAATATCTTAACAAAGAAATATGAGTTTGGTGGGGTAAAAACTTATGAATGGAATGCCTTCATTAAGGTAATTATTTTGTTATATTTCTATATTGGTATACATCTTTTTGGTATTTTTTTGTTTACTTTTTTTGTTACAGTATGTTGTACCTATAATGTTTATAATGATTAGTTTTTTGTTACATTATGTTCTACCTCTATCTCTTCTAGACAACTTTGACAACAATACAAAACAAGTCATATATGATCTTGGAAAATACATGAGGTAAGTAATGATTTCTATGAAAAATATGCAATGTAGAACTTGTTCACATGTGTTTTACTTACAATGTATACACTTAAGCTTTTAGTCATTTGTTTGCATCATGTGTAGGTGGTTTTCATCTAAAGAAGTACATAAAGAAGATATAAGGTATTGAAGGAGAGATATTCCTCTCCTAATGTGTGAAATGAAAAATTACTTACCTCCAACATTTTTCAATGCACGAGAACACTAGCTCATACACCAAGTTGAGGAGATTGAAATTTTTGGACATGTACACACAAGGTCAATGTGGACAGTGGAGAGGCCTTTGAAATCATTGAAAGCCTTTGTTAGACAAATATCACGTCGTGAGGGTTCTATGATGGAGGGATATGTGGTATATCAATCCTTGATGTATATTAGTCAATATATTCCTAAATTAGCAACAAATATGAATTTGTCTCTCATTTGGGATGTAAACTCCATCAACAAATTTGAAGGGGAGGTCCTATTGGGGAAAGGTAGAATGAGCAAAGTGAAAGGTAATTCGATAGTAGAGATTTACAATAATTTTGTTTATTCAGTTTTATCTATATGGTGCCTATTTAATTTTATTCTTCCATCAATTATTAAGCTTTAGCATGGTAACTAATTATTGATGAATTGTTATTTATTCATATAGATGGTCGAGAGTGGGATGCACTACATTTATACATTGTAAACAATATTGATTGGATGAAGGTATGGATAGAATGATATATGCAGTTTTATGGTAGGTTCTCATGGGAAGGGGTCTCTACATTGGTTAAAATGTCAATTTTCACATGTAGCTCTATGTGACTAATTTCATATCTAAAAAATTACTTCTTAGTGATCTAAAAATCACTAAACAACTTTACACTAAAATTATTGACTTAAAATTTGCAATGGAAACAAAAATATTATAGATGAATCATCAATACAGAAGAGACACAATATTTGTGTTTTGTAACTTTATTCAATTCTTCAAATCTCAGGACAAAACTAGTCCTCTCAATGTCACCAAATCTAAGGACAAAACTAGTCCTCTCAGCCAATACAATGTCACCAACTATGAGGAGAACCTTGTCCTTCAATAATCATACAAATAAAAATACCAAACCTCAACAATAATCTAGAAATATACTCTTCCCAATAATTTGTTGTAAATCACTTGTATGACCTGCTAACACCAACTACCAGCCTATATGGATCTGTACCTTCCCAGAAAACCAGATACACGATTCACCAACTCGAAACTCGCAGACATATGTAGTTTTCACCACTAAAAATTGCATATACCTTATACATGATTTGTCTTTATACAACCCATGTATATACATGCTTCATCTTCTCGTAAATTGTGTATGGCACAAAAAAATCAGTCACACATGCCACTTTCTTCGCTCCTCTCTTGGGCCAAATTCACCACCCTACAGACTTTCCCTATGTTGATATCACCCATCCTCCTAGCACAAGTGAAGACTCACTTATTCCAACTCCATTCTTCCATAAATGATGATCTAATGTTAGAATGACATCTCTCCTTTATATAGGAGTCCAATGTGTGATTTTAGGATCCCTTCATAAACTCAACAATTAATTCAAATATTTTGATCCTTTATGTGGGTGTGGCACCCCCAAAAAATCCTACAAATACCATCAACATTCCCATGAGGCCCTAGCCTCATTCCTATGTCTATTTCATTGAAATGAAATTCACAATTGGTGCCAATGAAAATTCCCACATGCCTGACACCTTGGCCTCTAGTAGGAATACCTCCCGAATATACAAAAATCAACACTCCCTCTTACCAAGGGAGGTATCCCATACTCCAACATATGGAGGTGCCATTTTCTCTCATATTAGATATCGCTCTGATATACCACATCATATTTACTCCAATAGTCCAAACTGGCTACTTCCTCTGTCATTTTGGAAAATGGGTCCTCGAATACCATCACAATAAGTTCTATTATCAATTTTGTCTAACCAGTCACATCCTTGGTCACTAAGACAAAATATGTTCGACTGGTTGCATCCTCTGTCACTAGAACACATCTAGCTATCTAGTCTATGTGACTGGCCATGTTCTTGGTCACCAAGGAAAACATTGTCTAACTGGTCACATCCTTGGTCACTAAAGAAAATACTACTCTATAATCTGCCTCACTAGATGCTCCCTCTATGACTAAAGAAAATCCTACTCCCTAGTCCTCCTGATTGGTTGCCTCCTTTGTCACTATAGACAAACCTGTTGAAGCAAATGTATCATCCATGGAGGTCTCACATGTCCTAGAAGCCTCTTGTTGCTAAAGCTCTTGTATGTACTCCTCAACCCATGATGCCTATCTATTAGTCCTGTAAGATGTCTCCATGGGGTATTCACTCAGTTAACCTATGGAATAACACCCGTGTTTGTGGGATATTAAAAAACAATCCTAATTTCACTAGATATTGATAAATACCTCCCAACATCCTTTTTTTGAACCCCCCTCCCAATACATATTTACAATAAAAGAAACCCCTATTTTAACTAAATACCCCTTTTTATCTCCCCCAATACATACAAACATCTTGAGACCCCACATCCCCCCACCTAATACCTACAATATATTGACCATATTTTTCATAATTAAAAAACACCCTTTATGAATGAAAGTGATAAGATATTGTTCAACAGGGTGAAGCCCGTGCGGATGTCTCTCTCCCACCTGAACTTGAGGGGGAACTCCCTTTAGATGTTCATATTTCTCCTTAATACAATTTTCTCTCCTTGAGGTTAGGCTCACTTTGATACCACATGTTCCTTATGAAACCTAGCTCCCTCTGAGTTCGCACAACTTATGGAGACATATACTCCACATTAACTGTCCTTTTCACAGTCCTCAGAGGATCCTCCTTCCTCCTATATTTTGAGAGTTGTCTCCCTATAAAATATGGATCCCTTTGATATGATACTAATGGTGGGAACACCTTCCTCACCAATTGTGGAGCTACCTGCTTCCTATGAACCTGTGCTACTACTGAGGCCACCTACCTCACCACTAGTGGAACCATCAACTCCTCCTCATCTATCTCTTTGCTTTGGCTAGCCACAACACCCATAGGATGTCCCCTCATCCTATATAGGTTGCCCTCTCTAACTCCACAAACAACTGTTGATGTGAATCTAGACCATCTGGTCACGAGAAAAACCTCTCCATCTCTAAACAATATATGATATCCCTTCCTCTCAATATTTGAGAATGAGAGGATACTCCTCCTAAGTTCTTACACCCACAACACATTTGACACCCTCAATATCTCTCTTTAATCCAATCGAAATGATACAGTGCCGGATCCTCATACTGAATGTTTGTCTCTCATACCAAGCTCCACACATAAGTTTGATCCAGTCTCTGTGAGAGTGTCAAACAAATATATAGAAATTTTCATATGTAAATATGCTCTTCTATCCACCAACCATCTCTTCGTGATGGAGACAGTACCCGAAAGGGCATAGACCAACAAGATTTACCTATGGAACCTGTCTACAACCTCATCAACCTCTGCTTTTTATGATTGCTACCTTCTTCCTCTTCCCCTCCAGTGTGGACACTGTAAAGCACAGTTCCAAAAATCATGATACTCAAAACATCTGAACTTACTAAGATCCTTCTTCCATATCAGCTTTAGAGATGCTTCCCTCTCAAGAGAATCCCTTATCCTTGACATATCTCTTCTATCTAGATAACCCCTTATTCCCTTCCTAGTGTGGGCTTCAAGGGTCTGGTTCTCATCATTGCTACTCTTTACCACACCATCGATATCATCTTTGGAAGCTAAACATGTTTCCTCCTAGATGCAATATGTCCATAGTCTATCAAAGTCTAGAAACATGTCTTGTGCACAAATCCCCTACACAAATGGCTCCCAGAACCTCAGAATATGTCTCAATGCTACATTCACCAACTGAACATCTTTCATTGTCTCGCCAATTGTTGTGAGTTGATCTCTGATATGATTAATATTCATTATACAAATTAAAACCATGTCTTCACTAGTCATCTTGATAATCTGAAGTTGATGCTTCAAGTGTAGCATCCTGCCAGTATTGTTGTTTTGGTAAATACCCACCAAAGCATCATACATATCCTTGGTAGTTTCTTTCTCCGTAATGTGAGGAATCAAGTGGTGTTTCATATATTCTAACAATACTCTCTTGGCCTTCACTTCCTTCTTCTCATGAAATGACAAATCTAATGGATCATTTTGGCTAGGAACCACATCCTCAACATACTCCTTGAGGTCATTCTCTTCCAATAGAAGGAGGAGTGTTTCCTTCCAAGCCTGGAAGTTGGTTTCCCCTTCCAACTTGTCCTAAAGATTCAATGTATTCACCATCTTGACCTTCTCAGAACAATAAAAAGAACAAGTACAACACTCTTCTAGTGTTGTATCCAACAAAGTGTCTCAAGATGATCCCCTTCTTTTCAAATCCAAGCTTTAATACCATGTCAATTTTCTCATGCAACTCTATGTGACTAATTTCAAATTTGAAAGTTTTTTCCTAGTCATCTAATTATCATTGAACAACTTTACACTGAAATTATTGACTGAAAACATATGCAGTGGAATCAACAAGATCATATATGAATCATCAATACACAAGAGACACAATATTTCTATTCTATAACTTTATTAAATTCTTCAAATATGAGGATAAAACCAATCCTCTCAATGTCACCAAATATGTGGACAAAACCATTCCTATCAGCCAATACAATGTCACCAAATATGGGGACAACCTTGTCCTTCAATAATCATACAAATAAACACACCAAACCTCAACAATAATATGGAAATATCCTCTTCCTAAGAATATATTGTAGATCACCTGTACAACCTGCTGACGTCACGTGCCATCCTTTACTTATCTGTACCTACCCAGAAAACCAGATACATGATTCACCAACTGAAAACCCATGAACATACGTAGTTTTCTCCACTACAAAGCACGTATACCATATACGTTATTTGTCCTTCTTCGACCCATGTATATACATGCTTCATCCTCCCATAAATCGCGTATGGAATGAAAAAATCGCTCACAGGTGCAACCTTCTTCTCTCCTCTCTCTTGGGCCATATTTTCCACCTTCCAGACTTTTCATTTGTTGAGATCACCAATCCTCCTAGCACAAGTGTAGACTCACTTATGCTAACTCCATTCTTCCACAAATGATTATCTAATGTCACAATGACATCTCTCTTTTATATAGGAGTCCAATGAGGGATTATAGGAACCCTTCCTAAACTCAACAACTAATTAGAATATTTTAATTGTCTTTGTGGGTGTGGCACCCCCACACAAACCCATAAATCCCATCAACTTCCCCATGAGGCCGTAGCCTCATTTGTAGGACGATTTCACTGAAATGAAGGTCACAATTGTTGCTAATGAAAATTCTCATATGCCCGACACCTTGGCCACTAGTGGGAATACCTCCTGAATCTATAAAAATCAACATAAAGAGCCTCATCATAATAAAGATACAAATATTACACAGAGGGAAATTGATTTAGCATATGGTTTAAGTGATAAACATGCAAGCATATTCACCCACAATTTTTACTTATTTTGTATTATATTAATGTATGTTGTATGTTATTTTCTTAAAATAGTTACTAATTCTAAATATGTTAATTAATTGACAATGCATTTTTAATGTGTTGGGTATAGTGCAGTTGAAACACCACAAGGCTATGTGGTGCAATGGTCATAAATTTCACATTAAAAAGTTGGATGACAAGAAAAATACCTTTTATTGTGGCATAAATATAGTATTTTAGTTCACTAATGTTTCCTCTATAAGTGATAGGCATCCAGATGTATCTCAAAATAGATACTATGGGTATTTGAATGATACACTTGAATGTGACTTTAAATCCTTTAAATTAGTCTTGTTCGAGGTCAAATGGTATAGGTTATGAAT
The DNA here is from genome assembly GCA_009831015.1 of Picea engelmannii. NCBI lineage: Eukaryota > Viridiplantae > Streptophyta > Pinopsida > Pinales > Pinaceae > Picea > Picea engelmannii. The sequence continues at coordinate 68,688 of ML792418.1, read as the reverse complement.
AAATGAATGTGATCCTGAAATAACTATTATTGATCATGAGAATGGATTTACCATGGTTGATACAAGGATGCTTGAGCTGGGTACTGAACTTTATGTTCTTCCAAGACAATGTGAAAATATCTTTTACTTAGATGTTTCAGGTAAAGTGAGATGGTCATATGTTGTTAGATATGATCCAAGAGAAAGGACTGTTAAGTATAATGTAGAAGAATAAGATGATATTGAAGAAGAAGATGATGTAGAGGAGTAAGTAGATGTATTAGACGAAGAAGACGAATAAGTTGAGCTAGATATAGATGGTAATGTTCTCGATGATCATATCAACAAAGAAATTATCTAAAATGACACTAATGATGACGTTTCTATGCCCAATCCTTACAACATCGATTCCGAACCAAATTTTGGACCGAATGATATATATTTGGAGTTGGACAAAGAAGAAGATCAATGATATTGAATTTTTGAAATGTAGGTCAGGGTATGCAATTATATATTTTCTATAATTTATTCTCTTCAAAGTATTTTCTTATATGGGTTAATTGTTTCTTGCTAAGTTGTATGCCATATTCTTGTATGTATCATTGGTTGGTTAGAATTCTTTGACCTTGATTTATCTCATAAAACACCAAACTATATCCTCCTAACCCATTTTCAGCACGTGTTGATTGATTTTAACTATTAGTAAATATAAATTATATTACAAACAAAAAAAAAACAAATGTAAAATAAACAAATATTAAAAAACAAAATTCAAAGATAAAAAACACATTATGGAACCAAACCCTCTACCAAATAAACCCACTCCAAACTCATAGACCATTGCATTGATCTACCCCACCTACCATTACGAAGAGTGTGCATAGGAGAAGACCCATACAAGGAGAGACCAACCCCGCCTGTGTGTCCAAGGAGGGATTGAACCCACAAGGTCTTCGCTATGTAGCTTTGTTACTTATGTATATAGAGAATGTAGATCATATAGTTGTTTGTTCAATATGAAATGGTTAACAATGGATCTGTTTGTATTCAATTCAAATCAATTTTTCCCTACCATTGAGTCCTAACTTTTGGTTCGATACCATGTATACCACATCATTTGTCATATTTTTGTACATGCAACAAAGAATAAATAGGGTTTGAAATGGAAATTCAATAGACATGATCAAAACAAAAATATAGATCCAAGATCAACGGTCTCAATTTATTTCAGTTGGTGAAGTGCATGCTAGATAAAAAGGGGTCGGAGGTCTAAATTATAAACCATTGTATTAATCGTTGATAACATTTCATATCCTTATTCATTTTGATATGGAGGGGTGGTATTATCAAACCACTTTATCTCACCCTGAAATGTGTGAATGGATAACATATGGCATCATGATGTAAGATAAATCAAAACCACATATATATACACACAATATTTCTTTCATTTAGCTTTAAATTTTTCTTTGCTAATTTTTATGCATGAATCATACTATGCCACTTTCAATTACTTTCCAGTAGATAATTTGGGTATGAGGAATTGAGAGTGATGCAAGGGGGGGAAGGGGCCAAATGAGATTCCACCTTCATGTGGTTGGCCCGTTTTAGTAGAGAATAAATTATTCTCGAAAGCAATAGAAGATAATTAAGGTATTCAATTATAGTCTTTCTAGATTCTTGTACATGTTTTTTTTCCAGAGGAAAAAAACGTAGAGTCTCGTACATGTTGATATGTACTATGTTTATTTATTTAATTATTATTCAATCATATAACCTTGTATTCTCTGACGAATTTTGCGTGCCTTCACAATGGAAATGCAACTAACAACTAGCCTATGTGTGATGTGGTTGTACAATATCCTACCTCATCGAGCTCATGGACGCAGGTAGTTAGTACTACTTTTTCCATTTTAGTTAGTGCGTGTGCAGTTGAAAAATATTCATGTGTATTTCAACCTTTTAATAAATTTTGGACACAAATCACCCTAGTATACATTCTTTAGTATTTACAACAAATCCATAGTCCCGTAACTTGTAACTTGTAAATTAAAAACACCATACATAAATTTTTCTTCCTAAGGTGTGTATTTCTCATCATGCCCTATTTTCATGCATTTTTTTCCATTTACAAGACATATTTATCCTTTACACACACAAGAGGGTTTTAGGTTTCAAAATCCACAACTAAAGTATGAATAAATGTAAAATTAAAAAATCCAAACTCCACAATTTGAACCACTCAATTTGGAGGCCATATGAGTCTTAGGTGTGCATTTTATAGTAAGACAATTTTACCCTCCATATTACAATAGGTCTTGAATATTGGTTCAAGGAAGAAATCCTTAGTCTTTTTAAAATGCACTCTGGTTGAAATATATAGATTTGGAATGTTAACTTCACCCTAAATCTTATATCACTAAATTTGGAGCTATATAGAAGTATGGGTGTGCACTTCCATTAGGTCTCTTTCTACTATTTTGGTCTCTCAATTTATAAGGTAGACTTTACCTCTTCTACACAATAGCCACTTTTATGTTTGGAAATGAAAATATAAATATGTAGACAACTGTAACATTATCTAAGACACCCTCAGAAACTTGAACCATTCAAATTGCAGGTGTGTAAAGACCTGGGCGTGAATATTTTTGAAGCACGGCGTGCATTTCTACACAAATGAAGAAATTATAGTTTAAAAGCAAAGCAAGTATTTTTCTCATTCATGTATTGCATTTTAGTATTTATAGGTGTCATACATTTTGATTTGTCTGTTATTTATTTAATTATTAATATTTAGTCATATAACCTTGTATTTTCTGATGATTTCAAGAGATCTTTGCAATGGAAATGAAACTAGCAACTAGCCTATGTGAGATGTGGTTGTACAAGATCTTGCCTCATCGATCTCATGGAACCAGGTAGTTAGTATCCATTTTTCCATTTTAGTTATTGTCTTTGCACAATTTCCAAAGATTCATGTGTATTTCAGCCCTTTACTAAATTATGGGCACAAATCAGCCTAGTATGCATTCTTTAGTGTTGAAAACAAATCCAAAGTCCTGCAGCTTGTATATTAACAACACCATACATGCATTTTTCTTCCAAGGGTGTGCATTTCTCATCATGCCCTGGTTTCATGAATGTTTATGCATTTTTCCCTTTATGCATTTTTTTTCTGCATTTACAAGGAGGCTTTTAGCCTTTACACACACTATAAGGTTTTAGGTTTCAAATTACACATCTAAAATATGAATATATGTAAAATGATAAAATCAAAACTCCACAATTTGAACCCCTCAATTTGGAGGTCATATGAGTCTTAGGCTTGCATTTTACAGTAAAATGGTTTTACCCTCCATTTTACAAAAGGTATTGAATCTTGGTTCATGGTAGAAGTCCTTGGTCCTTTTAAAATCCACTTTAGATGGAATATATAGATTCATAATGTTATTAAATTCACCCCAAATTCTAGATCACTAAATTTGGAGCTATATAGAAGCATGGGCATGCATTTCCATTAGGTCAATTTCCACTATTTTTGTGTCTCAATTTACAAGGTAAAATTTGTCCCTTTTACACAATATCCAATTTTGTGTTTGAAACTAAAAATATAAATATGTAGACATGAGTAACATTATCTAATACACCCTCACAAACTTTAATGACTCAAATTTTGGTTGTGTTAAGATCTGGGCGTGTAATGTTTGGAAGCATGGCATGCATTTCTGCACAGGGGCATAAATTACAGTTTAAATGAAAAACAAATAATTTCCTCATTCAAATATTGAATTTTAGTATTTCTAGTTGTTTTATATGTTGATATGTTTGTTTGTTTATTTAATTATTAATATTTAGTCATATAAGCTTGTATTTTATGATCATTTCAACATGTCTTCACAAGGGAAATGCAACTAACGACTAGCCTATGTGTGGTGTGGTTGTACAAGCTCCTTCCTCCTTGAGCTCATGGACCCAAGTATTCAGTACCCATTTTTCCATTTTATTTATGTCTTTGCACGATTTCCAAAGATTCATGTGTCTTTCAAACCTTTTCTAAATTCTTGGCACAAATCACCCTAGTATGCATTCTATAGGGTTTACAATAATTCCACAGTCTTGTAACTTGTAAATAAAAAACACCATATGTGGATTTCTCTTCCAAGGGAATGCATTTCTTATTATTGTCTATTTTCATGCTTTTTTCCCTTTATGCATTTTTTTTTGCATCTACAAGGAAACTTTTAGTATTTATGCACACTAGAGGGTTTTAGGTTTCAAATTGCACATCTAAAGTATCAATAGATGTAAAAGGATAAAATCCAAACTCCACAATTTGAACCACTCAATTTAGAGGTCATATGAGTCTTAGGTGTGCATTTTACAGTAAGAGAATTTTAACCCCCATTTTACAAAAGGTGTTGAATCTTGGTTCAAGGTAGAAGTCCTTAATCCTTTTAAAATGCACTCTGGATGAAATATTTAGATTTGCAATGTTATTAAATTCACCGCAAATCATAGATCACTAAACTTGGAGCTATATAGAAGCATGGGCATGCATTTCCATTAGGTCACTTTCTACTATTTTGGTCTCTCAATTTACAAGGTAGACTTTGTCTCTTTTACACAACAACTACTTTTATATTTGCAAATGAAAATATAAATATGTAGACAATTGTAACATTATCTAAGACACTGTTATAACCCTCAATTGCACCAGACATGCTTACCTAGCATCAGGCCATCTCATACCCCTTCTTTGCCAAAAACTACTAAACAACTCTTCTAAAAACTCCATTTTTAAAAGTCCAAGCTAGCTAGCCCACTACAGACCGCGTGGATCTATAGTGTCCACGCTAGTAGGCCCACTATAGCCCACGTGGACCTTCAGAATCACGAAAAAAGGAAAGTTGTCGACGAAACAAAAAGCTATGGGTGAGTTAACTGAAACTCCCGGTCATGCATGGCAGAGGGTTCGTCCAAATACCTAGCTCCTTCTAGCCTATAAAAGAAGGGGTAGGGGTCCCATTTGGAAGGAAGAAAAATATAGCAAAGAAACTCTGCCCATTTATGTATTCCCATTGTCCCAACCCTTTAGCCTTTACTTGTGCCAAAGGAGATTCAAGGAAAAGTAGTTGAAGGACAGAAGAAGAGGAGCTCAGGATTAGGTTTGAGGAGCGGTGGTCGGTCTCAGCTTTTGTAAGTTGACTCATTCTAAGTAATAAAGAGAATGCTTTTCTCGTCCCAATTCATGAACTTTTTACAGTTTGATTAGTATATGTTTGGATTTCTAACCCATTAGTATATAAGTAGTATGCATGCATAGTTGTTGCTTATCTTGGATGCAGGTCAACTTTGGAAGGAGTATTACAAACAAGTAATCAAGCACAATGGAGGATCGACACTAAACACCAGGAATGAGGTAGGTTGATCTTTCCATGCATTTACTAAGAAAAAGGGATTTAAATCTAGGGATGAAGGTAGAAAGTAATTTCTATTCGGTCATATCTGCATGCAAAGTTTGAACTCTATTTTCTATTCTGTAAGGTGATATTCCCCAACAAAAGAATTGGCAACCATACTAGGGAGACTCTCTAGGGTTCCTGAAATTTTCTTTAGTTTTTGGGTAGTTTAAAGACTAATTTTTCTTGCCTGTCTTTTCTTTTCATTTTTGTAAGGTCTGAGCTAGTAGGGAGTCTGGTTTTCCATACCAGATTTCCCTAACTTTTGCTTGACTGTTTTTTTCAGGATCCACAGAGGTACACGCGACCTGCACAAGGTCTGCACACATGTACCCGCGCCCTACCCTCTTACAGCCTGCGTGTGAACGCTAGCTGTAGAGGTAGCAATAGTGTGTAGAGTTCAGAGAAAATCAGGGGCAGTCATCCTCTTCCCTGTCAGAATCACACATTCTCAAGGGGTTTTCTTGAATTTTGTCTGAGTCTTGTTTGCTAGTAGTCCTATCTCAGATTGTTTTTGCCTTATTATTTTTTCTTTGCATTATTTGTTTTTCTGTTAGAAAGAGTGTCCAAGCCTTCAAGGGATCCTGGTTATCAATATTAGTGGTCTCTTCCTGGTTTGGTCTGTCTGTTTCCATTTTTTCTCAGAGTGTAGATATATACGCGACCTGTACAAGGTTAGCCCGTGTGTACATGCACTCTGTCTATATTCAGCGTGCGTTTGCACGCATGTTGTTAAAGTGACAGTTGCGTGCTTGTACATAATACTTTTTGTTGAGGGTAAGGCAGTCATCCTTTCCCTCGATAAGAATTATTCCTCTCAGGTGTTCGAATCTCTATGTGAGCAGTCAGTAGCTTAGGATTAATCTTACCCTTAGCTTGCTTTTTCTCATTTAAAACGTTGTCAGAAAAATAATTTTTTTTTTTTTATGGTTTTTAGACAAGTGTGAGAGTCATTGTTTTTATGATTGCTATTGTGTGATTTGTTAATCTGATTCTTTGCGATCTACGATTAGGCCAGAATTGTTTTTCTTGGTTTTTTGCTTGTCGGTATTTTCCCTTTCTTGCTTTACTAGCATTTAAATAAAATAAAAAAATCTCTTTTCATTTTCTTCTTTGGTTGAAGAGTGTGTTTCTGCATCATTAGCTAGGGAAAAGTATTTTATTTCATAAGTTTTTGCAGTTCACTTAGATCATAAGTAGCTCGTAGTCGAGGGAAATTCCTTTGAGTTTGCTGTCCAAAATCTTAGAAAAAATTAAAAAAATATTTCTTTAAAAAAAAGTTGTTGAAATTTTGCATTCAGTAAAAGTTTTGTTTCCATCTTTTTCATTCATTTTTTTCTTTCGTCTTTTACACATCATCAGTTTCACCTTCATACCCCTTGATGTAAGACAAAGCCATAAAATTAACACTAAATTTAAAATCTACTAGACTGTTCTGTTTGTAGGGTTCACAAACTAGTTCAGGACTAGGGCCTTGGATTAGGTTGGAGAGGAAACTCTTCAAGGCCATTTAAAATAAAACATTGGAGTCTGAGATAGGGAGTATCTAAGTCTAGTGTCGTGAAAGTTATTCGGGACCCCCCTCTAACATAGGGGATAAACACGAGGTCGCATGCGGAAAGGTAGCAGAGATAACCCCTCCAAAGTTGGATCAATCACAGTGGAGAACACATATAGAGGGCTTGTTTTGGGATTCCGTCATTTGCATTTGCCACGGGGCTTCGTTAATCTCGAATCCGTTTGAGGTCCTCAGTTGTCTTTCAGAACACTTTCTCTCGATACCCTTTACAGGTTTTGGGCTCGATACCCTGCTCATTGTGGTCTACCCGACTTTCGACTGTACTCGCCTAGTGACTGTTCGCGCGCTGGAAACCTAGTTGCCAATCTTTTTAGGGACATACATAGGTGACTACGGGGGTATACTGTGGTACCTAGGATAGACATCGGGCCATGATTTTCAGAGTATACCCAGAGGGTGATTCTGTGTTCTAGTTTCACTTGCACCAGTAAGTTGCTCTAGTGTTGGTTGTTGTAACTGTTCTTCCAATTAATTTAGTGTTTGTTTGTCTTATCTTCTAGGGACTTGTGTAGTGTGTGTTACTTTTGAGCATTTAGACTACCTTAGAGTGTCTTTGATCTTCTCACACAGTGGAGGATCCCGAGCTCCACCGATCACAAAGGTTTCTTGGCCTGCCACCGGTTACACTGGAGCCACCCCCGCCACCATTAAGGCGAAAGATAAACCAACAAGGGTCTTTTGAAGAGACCGGGTTACAAACCTTTGTGCCCGAACAACCCCCGAAGGAATCAACCATATTGGACCTTGAAGAAACTGGTCTTGGCCCGGTTGAAACCCCAACCACTAATTTCTTGGCACCTTTCATTGTACCAGTTCAATTTTACAAGCGCCAGACAGTGTCGCACACAGCAATGGAAACAAATGTTGTTACTCCTTCTGGAAATTCTTCAATTCCCACCATGGTTGTCACCACAGGAGAGTTGTCATCTCCTAACCTACCGTCGTCGGTTCGAGCCACCATGGTCTCGACCGCAACTACTTCACATAGTGGTCTGATCCCATCTTTGGTGATGGCCACAACCCCTTTCACACCTAGTGTGACAGGCCCTCTGTTCTCATACGGAATGCCTAGTTCGGGTACCAATCCTATACTTTCCTACACCACTTTAAAAACTTTGGGTCTGGGGGCAGGGAGCTCTAACACTCCTCTGCAAGGTCACATGGGGGGCACTCCTACTCCTTTTAATGCTTTCCCTTACGGAGGAGGTCATATCCCTCTTTCGTCCCCTTCACTTGGTGGCTCGCATCAGCAATCCACCGGGCAACCTACACACAATAGTTTATTTGGAGCAGGGAGTCAAGGACCACCTTCGCATAGTATGCCGGTAGGTTTGACACCGTTTTCTTGGAATGGAAAGTTTGGTAACAACACCTTCTTGTCAGTCGCTTTCTCGACTGGGGGCAACCCCATTTTTGGAAAATCTACTCCTATGCAGGGTACTATTCCTGCACAGGGGGCAAACCTAGTAGGACCTTGGAATTCAGGGCAGGGATCCGTTCCCTCATCCAAAATTCCAATCTAGGGTAATTCTTTCCACAATCAATGGAACCCTGGACAAACTACTATGCCTATCCCCATGGGACCGGCATGGGGTAATCCTTCCCAAAGTCCTTCGAATATAAAGCATGCCCAACCATCTATGTCCTATTTGGGAAATCAGCTGATGATGTCTCCACATATGCAAAATCCTTACGCTGGCCAAGGCCATGGTTTCTACCAAAATCCGGGCCAGCAGCCAAACTTTTCCTGGCAACCTGGTGCCAATCAAACTCCAGGCCCCTTTTTCCTAGGTTATCACCAACAACCCAAACTATCTTTCCTGGCGAATTTACACTTTCCAGATTTGACAAGGTTGTTGAATGACCCTATTTGTCATGATCTGCGTTGGCCTCCTATCCCGACGAAGTTGCCTTCAAACATTCCAAAGTTCGAAGCCAAGCCTAACGAAGATCCAGGAGATTATGTGACTACCTGCCATCTTTGGTGCTCATCTAACTCATTGAAATATGACTCTGTACAGTTGCGATTGTTTCAACGTACTCTCATTGGGAGTGCCACGAAATGGTACATTGAGCTCGATCGCTCAAGATACTCTTCTTTTGGCAAACTAGTGATGGATTTCCTGAACCATTTCTAGTTACCTGTGAGATACGACGCTGGCACAGAGCTGCTCGCCAATTTTGAACAGACAACAGTGGACCATATCTCTGATCACATCTGAGAATGGAGACGCTGGAAGAGTTTAATCAAGGTACCAGTCCCACCAACATTCCTGCTTGAGTGGTTCCTTAAGTCTTTGGTCCCACAGTTATCCAAAGACGTTGTGATGTCGGGAGTATTCTCCGAAGAAGACACCATCATGAGGGCTCAACAGTTTGAGCTCATCTATTCTCAGTCCGGTTTATTATACAACATCTTGCTAGATGCGCCACGTTCAATACTGGATAAAACTAGATAGAGAGCTGGACCACATGTCGATGGTATTGATGGTTCAACACAAACAAATCCTGTTGAGCAACTAATGCAGCAATTACAATAGTTGTTGATACAACACACAACAGCCAGCCAAACTACTTCTTTGGCTGCTCCACCTACCAAAACATTGAATGTACACACAGTGCAATCAACTAATCTAAAGGCCACCCAACAGCCTGAAGGAAAGAAAAAACAACGAAATAAGGGTAAGGGGGATAAGAAACCCACCGATAATGCTGATGGGGACAACAGTGAGAGATGGAAGGTGAGGTATCCATGCAACTTGTGTGCGAAAGACCACCCGACCCATCTATGTCCTCGACTTGCAGAAGCCCAAAAGTTTGTGATGCAGAAACAACCTGCTGTGTTGACCAATCCATTTCAACATGGGCAAAATACAACCCAAGCCTCTGCAAGCACAAAAGGGGGTAGCCAAGAACCCCCTCTGCCTGCGAACAACCACGCATCCGTAAATGTATATATGGTGAAGGGTGATGATTTTATATCGACTAGAGCGCATGACTATAGTAAACCAAGCACTTCTGAGAAGGGTAAAGAAGTTGAACTCCCATATCTTCCTCTACAGATTGAGAAGACGTTGGGTGAAACAATGACACTCATTCCCAAAGGTGCATTTGAAAAAGATTCTCATAACCCAAATGCAAGGGCCACCCAGAACTACTCTGTGGTGGAAGATTTATCACAAACCCCTTGTGCGATGTCCGCTTTGGAGGTCCTCCAAAGCTACCCTTCTCAGAGGAAATCCTTGTTAACCTCTTTAGGATCTACCGAGACTTGTAATCTGGGTACAATCAAGTTGGATACAACTGACTTAAAACCTCATCTGCCTTACCACGTAGAATTTCAGATAGTAGTGGCTTATCCCATGAAAACTTTTACTCAGAATATTTTTCGCACGGTGGTTGATGAGGGTGCCTTGACATGTGTTATGTCGTTGGCATGTTGGAAGGCCATGGGTTAGCCCGTTTTGTCTCCATCACCTACTCTTCTCACCGCTTTTGATGGTCATTCATTCCGACCACATGGTATCATTCCTTCTTTCCCTGTGCAGTTAGGAGGGAAGACCGTGTGTGTCGAAGTAGAGGTAGTCGATGCTCCCCTCGACTATAACCTCTTGTTAGGAAGGAGTTGGACTTATGCCATGCAAGATGTGGTTGCTACAGTTTTTTGGGTCTTGTTGTTTCCACATGAGGGTCGGATAGTGACCATCGATCAATTGTCTTTCTCCAGACCTAACCCTACATTGGGGGCATCCATGGTCCCGATGATTGATAATCCTCAACCAGGTGTCATCAATGTAGGGGTTGGTTTGTGCCCATCTTTGATGGGGACCTTTGATTACCTGCCCCCTCAAGGTGATATCAAGTTTATATCCAATCACCATAAGGTTGATATTTTTCAAGTTTCGTTGTTCCGCATGACTTACTTCGATGATCCGTGGATACTTCCTTCCCCATCAACCATGATGGATGAGGTAGGGCACCTGGGTATGTCTATGCCCTTGTCCACCGCTGAAGTAGCGTACTCTTTAGTCCAGCAAGCTTCAGCTAACACTGATCCAACTCCTGCACAAGAGTTAGATCCACTTCTAGAGCCTATTTGGGCTCATGGTTCTCTCGCTAACACCGATTCGTCAGACTTAGTCTTTCCCTCTGATGAAGCAGTAATCGAAGCAATGACTAGTCCAAACAAACCTTGGGAAGATCTTCATCACAGATCATATTTCCTCCCAGAGTTAAGCCGAATCGAAGTAGGAGAATTCACCGTGACTATGACTGGAGATAGGTCTTGTCGTACTAATCCCTTATCTACACACAAGATCTATGTTGAGGGTAATATGGAAACCATTGCTGAAACGATACCTATCTATATCTCTAGAACCCCTTGCATCATAGACAATGTTTTCGTCGGAGCATACAGCTCCCCCGAGGAGATGCCAGGCATCGACCCACAAAGATTCTATCATGAGATAACTTTGTTGTTTTTAAATCTCGCTTTGAGATCCGAAAGTAACATCTGGCGAGGCTGCATTTATGCTTTTCGATCTCGTCCAGATTAACTGAGAAAAGTAACCATTATGGAGTCTTCTTTAAGCCCTTTTCAGACTCCTTAAAGATGAAAAGATTGCCGAGTGACCTTGTTTCTTCACACTCGTTCAATTGGTCCAGAAGAACGTTCCTTAAACGAGTCTCCTTTTAAACCCTTTTTAGACCCTCTAAACATGAAAAGATTGTCGAGCGATCTTGTGGCCTTTCATGCTCATTAAACTGAAATTTGAAGTCACGTCTGTCTGGCGGTAGTTTACCCCTTTTTCGATCTGGACGGTCAACTGTACGAACAAAGGTATACTCTATGGAACTTCCGTTCTTTAGAAGAGTACTCTCAGGTATAATTTTATCCCTTTTCTGGGCCTGAAGGACTAAAATTACGAAAAAAGGAACCCCCACGAAGTCCATAATTAAGCTCTTTTCAGACTCCCTAATATTGAAAAGATCGTCGAGTGACCTTATTCTTTCACACTCGTTAAAATGGTCCAGAAGAACATTCTTGACAGAGTCCATAGTTAAGTTTTTTTCAGACTCCCTAAAAATGAAAAAATGGACGAGTGACCTTGTCTTTATCACACTAGTTAAAATGGTTTTGAATAGACGTCTTGTCGGTGCTAGTTTACCCCTTTTTCGAACTGACTAGACTACCTTCGAAAAAGGTACCCCAATGGAGTCTCCTTTTATGTTTTTTCAGACTCTCTAAATATGAAAAATCACCGATCTTACCTTCTTTGGTCTTGTTAAACTTACATCAAAGGACGTTACCATTGTGTGTTTTGTTAACTGCCTTTGCATACCTTATATGCCAGCCTTGTAGCAGTTTGCTTCTGCGTCTTAACACCTTTGGCCCCCGGAGGATTTTTCTCGAGTATCATTCTACTGGAACATCAGTCTTGTCCTTGTGCCTTGTGCCTCTAGCTTGTATGTTTGCAACACTTGTTCCTCCTTTGTAACGTAATATTCCTTTATTATTTTTCCACAATTATTGAAAAGAAAAAAAAAATCAAATATACCCCAAAAAGAGGAAGGGAAAAGTATTTTCTTTATTGGCAGCATAATGAGTCGCCCTTGGATAAATCACATCTATCCATTTTTTCATCAGACTATGGGATGTAGTATGACCTTAGGAATCTTTTCTCGCTATATAGAGTTGTGTCCTCCACCGTTTGGTTATCCTTCCAAACATATGGAGAGTTTGCATTGCCTCTTGCTTCGTAGACTTATGATTAATGCCATGCTACTTGAGTATCATTTTTGTCGTGCTATTATCCAAGGGAAGTTTGTCACCAAGCCTGAGTCAACCCCTCTGCAATATGTCTCTTGTCCTCATACCCGGCCATCCTGAACATCCAATCAAGTCCTTGCTCGAAATCACTAAAGCCTTCAGTCTGATCATCAAGATTATCAAGTCCATGACCGACGAGTCATCGAAGACCTCTGGGTAGTGCAGTCATACACTCATATTACACTCCTACCCGAGTTTTGAAGATTTTGAAGTTGTTGCTTGAGCTCTGAAGATCTCATCTCCAACCATCAAGCCGAATCAGCTTCTGGAAGATGGATACTCTATATGTATATCTTTCTGATTTCGAGATGTAGCTCCACTGTGTATTGTTCGCGGCTACTCTTTATAGTTATTTGACATGGTTCTACAGTGTATTTGATTGGTATCCATGATTCTATTTTATCCCGAGCATGGGTATGCCCGCCTTGATGAGACATTTGTTATTTTGCAGACGACACCTCTTGGTTCCTGATCCTTGGGCTCAATCGTTCGGCACATCAGTAAATATTGGTAATGTATTTTAGCCATCAGATGCTCTTCTGACCTCACACATTAGGGGGCATCCATTGTAACCCTAAATTGCACCAGACATGCTTACCTGGCATCAGGCCATCTCATATCCCTTCCTTGCCAAAAACTACTTAACAACTCTTCTAAAAACTCCATTTTTAAAAGTCCACACTAGCTGGCTCACTACAGCCCGCATGGATCTACAGTGTCCGCGCTAGCAGGCCCACTACAGCCTGTGTGGACCTTCAGAATCACAAAAAAAAGAAATTTACCGACGGAACAAAAAGCTATGGGTGAGTTAACTGAAACTCCCAGCCATGCATGGCCGAGGGTTCATCCAAATACCTGGCTCCTTCTAGTCTATAAAAGAAGGGGTAGGGGTCCCATTTGGAAGGAGGAAAAATATAGCAAAGAAACTCTGCCCATTTACGTATTCCCATTGTCCCAACCCTTTAGCCTTTCCTTGTGCCAAAGGAGATTCAAAGTAAAGCAGTTGAAGGACAGAAGAAGAGGAGCCCAGGATCAGGTTCGAGGAGCGGTGGCTGGTCTCAACTTTTGTAAGTTGACTCATTCTAAGTAATAAAGAGAATGTTTTTCCCATCCCAATTCATGAACTTTTTACAGTTTGATTAGTATATGTTTGGATTTCTAACCCGTTAGTATATAAGTAGTATGCATGCATAGTTGTTGCTTGTCTTGGATGCAGGTCAGCTTTGGAAGGAGTATTGCAAACAAGTAATCAAGCACAACGGAGGATCGACATCAAACGTCAGGAACGAGGTAGCTTGATCTTTCCATGCATTTACTAAGAAAAGGGGATTTAAATCTAGGGATGAAGGTAGAAAGTAATTTTTATTCGGTCATATCTACATGCAAAGTCTGAACTCTATTTGCTAGTCCGTAGGGTGATTTTCCCCAACAAAAGACACCCTTAGAAATTTGAATCATTTAAATTGCAGGTGTAAAGATCTAGTCATGCATTTTTTTGAATCCCGACATGTATTTCCACACAACTGCAGAAATTATTGTTTAAAAGAAAAATAAGCATTTTTCTCATTAGGGTATTTCATTTTATTCTTTCCAGGTGTCGTAAATGTTGATTTTTCTATTTATTTATTTAATTATTAATATTCAGTCATATAAGCTTGTATTTTCTATGATTTTAGCAGGTCTTCGCAATCGAAATGCAACTATCAACTAACATATGTGTGATGTGGTTGTACAATCTCCTGCTCCATTGAGCTCATGGACCCAGGTAGTTAGTACCCATTTTTCCATTTTAGTTAGTGTCTTTCCACAGTTGCAAAAGATTCATGTGTATTTCAACCCTTTACTAAATTTTGGGCACAAATCACCCTATTATGCATTCTTTAGGCTTTACAACAAATCCACAGTCCTGTAAATTGTAAATTAACAACATGATACATGGATTTTTCTTCCAAGGGTATGCATTTCTCATCTTTCCCCGTTTTCTTTTATTTTTATGCATTTTTCCCTTTATGCATTTTTTTTTTCATTTACAAGGCAACTTTTAGCCTTTATGCACACTAGAGAGTTTTGGGTTTCAAATTGCACATCTAAAGTATGAATAGATGTAAAAATATAAAATATAAACTCCACAATTTGAGTCACTCAATTTTGAGGTCATATGAGTCTTAGGCGTCCATTTTATAGTAACACAGTTTTACCCTCCATTTTATAAAAGGTCTTGAATATTGGTTCAAGATAGAAGTCATTAGTCCTTTTAAAATGCACTATGGCTGAAATATATAGATTTGGAATGTTCTTAAATTCACCCGAAATCCTGTATCACTAAATTTGGAGCTATATAGAAGCATGGGTTTGCATTTCCATTACGTCACTTTCTAATGTTTTGGTGTCTCAATTTACAAGGTAGAATTTCCCCCCTTTACACAGGAGCCACTTTTGTGTTTGCAAATGAAAATATAAATATGTAGACGGGTGTAAAATTATCTAAAACACCCTCACAAACTTGAACCACTGAAATTGCAGGTGTGTTAAGACTTGGGCGTGCATTTTAGTGAAGCCTTGCATGCATTTATACGCAAGGGATTACGTTAAAATTTAAAGGAAAAACATGTATCTCTTAAGTGTGACTGTGCATTTTTAGTTGTGGAAGCTCTAATAAGATTGAATTAGGGTCTTACGCAACAATAGAAACTGTAATACTAATTTTCTATATCATCAAATATCAAGAACATTCTCATCTACATCTGCCTCAACCTGCTCCCTATATCCAATGCAATTTGATTTTTTCTTATACTTTATTTTATGGGAGTCAGACTTTTGACACATCTATGTCTCTTTTCCAATAGGACTGAGAGCTCTCATGATTCTGTCCTCCGACAAAACCATCGCACCATATCGTTGGATCTCTGACAGATTATGTGCTATAGAGCGTCACCACACCAACGTAGGTCGTCGATCATAAAATCATAATTTGGATGGCATGCACATTGAATTTTCAATGATAGTTATGCACCTATGTCTTAGTAATGAACATCGTTGTCACTAAAATGAGGGTTGCTTGCATCATGACATTTTATTGGAAAATTCCATGTGGCCTATCAATGTGTCACAATACCACCACTGTATGATGGTCGTAATAGTGACGATTCAATGAGATGAACATTTTTTCGTAAAATCTCTCCATGGATGCCATGTGGCAGTATTGTACATAGGATATACGACATACGTTTATGGACATCAGCAGTACGTTGAAATGGGTTCGAAGAATAGCCAAAGAGGGAGTTTGTCAGAATCCAGATGGGTGGCCATAAGATGGTTTTCCTAACGATGTTATAAAATGAGGAAAACGTACTAGTGATGTCATGGAAACCCAAGGCATGGCTTGTAATGGCATGGCAAGGAAAGGCATGGCATGGAAAGGTAGGGTAAGGCATGTCATGGCAAGGCAAGGCATGACATGGCAAGTCAAGGCTTAATGCCTATTTTTGGTGGTGTCTCCCCATCATGATAATTATTTAGTGCATACTACTACTATTTTTGGAGGAGGGTGAATTGATTTGGAGAGGCTAATGTCCACATGTTGTAACATGGTCAACCATGGATTGAGGAGAGATCTAAATAATTCATTATTATAATATTTATTTGACTTTCCATGGAGTTAGTTAGAAAATAATAATACTTTATTGTATAAGAGAAGACACTCACTCTATGAATAAGAGTTCTCTCTTTCCATTGTAAAGGGCAGATAATTTGGGTATTTAGGAGCTCTCCTCATGGGATACATTGTAGAACATTTTGGCAAGCTTAATGGATAATTTGAGGTATATTTTCATTTGATGTGAGGATTTATTGTGCACTCATATTTTATGTGCTGATTTTATATTAAGAAAACCTTGTAACATGTTGTGATTGCCATTACAATGAACCATGCTTCATTTTGGATAGAGTAATATGAGGTTTCAACTCTCTTATTTATATTGTGATTATGTTAGCATACCTGATTCTTATTATTGATTCCTGGAGTCTTAGTTAGGATGGGACTTCAATCTTTTGTCAAATTTAGATCCTTGAGAACCATTAATTGTGTATGGATTTAGCACTTAGCAATATTTCCCACCATAAGAGATTTTTTAATGCATAACACAAGTATTTATAATCACTTTAGAAAAAACAAACTATTCTTTCTTACATAGACGTATTTAACACTTTAAAAAGTAATTAATCAAATTAAATAAATTCATACATTCATACACATAAAATTCATACAATTTGAAATTCAAACACTTTGAAATTCATGAATTCATCAACATAAAATGTAGAAACAATGAGATTCATAAAATTTGTGCCATTAAATTTACACACACACAAATATATATATGTGTGTGTGTGTGTGTGTTCAACATTGTCTAAATTGTACATTTTTTATAAAATGACACATCGTGCCCAATAGACAAAGCGACAACAAGTGCCCTAACATAAAAAACAACCATACATTGGCCTAGATACAAAATGGAAGTCATTGATCACTCATTGACCACTGCCACCCTCGCCACCTCCAGGAGCATCCTAAAAATCAATCTTTCTTCTCTTTCTCAAAGAATCACCTTGAGTAGTTTTGCACCTGGGCATGGTTCGTCGCTCTAGAGACTGCACAAAGAAAAAATATCGTTATAAGTTTTTTACCACAATGAATTAAAAGACTTACAAAATTTTACTTTGTAATTCAACATAAGATAACTGACCATAGTGGTACTAACAATATTGTGGGTGTTACCCTCCTCCACAACCATAATCTCTCAGTGATGCCACCCTACGTTAGTTACAAGGATCAAATCATGAAACTTAAGCATTTATGCATAAAATCAATTCCATTCATGATACACAAAAATCGATCATCAACACATTATCTCACCGTGAATATCTCAAGCATTGATGGAGAGTCACTTGCAGGTGGAGCACTTGGTTGTACAACCTGCTCTAAGGAAACATCTATTGTGGAAGCCTCGGTGGATGACACATATGGAAATGGTGGTGGGGGTGTGCGACATACGGGTGCATCCACTGTGGATAAATGCAATGGAAAAGGTGGTGTGTATGGGCGGCCTACAAATGCATCCACTAATGATTCATGAAATAATAAATATAGTGGGTGTGGGCGGCGATGAACCCCCATTGGATGTACAAGTGATGGAATAACACTTGTCTTGGAAATAGGTAACCCAAAATCCATGGCAAACTTCCCAAGGAATGGACTAATGTTGCAACTTGAGAAAATATATGTAACTTGCATACATATTAATAATATTGTTATTAGTACCAAATAATAAAATTCAACAATGTGAATACAACAAATTTGATATTTAAACAAAATTTAACTAAACAGGCAATACCTGTGAAGTAGGTGGCATGTCCATCCTAGGTGGACATTGCTCGACACCACCTAGTCCCATAACCTGTAGAAACACAAGAACATTATAAATTTGAGGATGCCATAAAATAAAAAAATCACTATGGTGAATTCATCAAATGTGACACATACTTGTGTATGCAGAATACTGAATGAACAAGATATCTATACCACTACATTGATGATGGATACAAACACTTATGAATCTATTGGTGTAGAGGGTCTTCTATATGGGTGTAGCAACTACAAAACATCAAACAATAAAATATCAAAATAAATACTACAAAATAATATAAATATATAAAAATTAAGAACATGGAGATGGTTTAATTACTAACCTCCTGCATGGAGCTCTAGTGTCCACTAGCCTCCATAGGCCCAAAGAAAGTCTTCCCATAACTCGAACATCTGTGAGGATCACATGGATGACTTCTCTGTCCATATTGCATCTCCTCTCTACACTTTGTTCTAGGGGTTGAAGGTCCCTCTTGTCAAGATAGTGCAAAAAAACTACCATGTTGCACTAAACTCCAAGTCAAGGATGATAGATCTACATGTACCTGCCGCAAGCCCTCTACAATGGGAGGATGTTGGGCAGGGGGGTTAGGACTTCGCCTGGGGATATAGAGACCTAACATGGGATCCCTCCTAGCATGATCTTGGTCCTATGTGAACCCTTGATCCACCCCTTGGAAGTCACCAATGTTGAAGTAGTTCACATGGTGACCCAAAATAACTTTTTCCCATAGTTTTCTCAAAAAATATAAATCCACCTCCAAGTTATTACAAGGATTTTTTTCAAATACCATGAACCACCTACCTATCCAGTTATCATTAATCTACGGGTGGATACACCAATCCATACAAATGTTTTTCTTGTTGACATGTGGTTGTTGTCTAGTTCAAGGATCAATAAAAATGAATACTATTCAAATAATTATTTATCTTGCTTCAAGTCTTAGCTGACATATTCATCAAATATCTGTTAAGAATACATTGTTAATTGAGAATATCATGAATATATATATATATATATATATATATATATATTCCCTTGGTTTAGTGAATAAAAAACATCCTCTCATTTTTTACATGTTGAATACAATATAATTTTTCATGCTAACATAAAAAATCAAGCATACCTCACTTGAGTTGGTGGCAATATCATGTGCTTTGATCCTCCTCTACTCCTCTTCACTTGCTCAATCAAAGAAAAAAATGATGCACGGTGTGAAACTGGGCACAAATCATGCTCACGGTCACTTACAATAGGGCACAACAAGAATGTGTGTGTGTTCCTAGGAACGTGCACACATTCTTAGGAATGTGCACACATTATGAAGAATGCACATGTGTTCCTGCCAACATGCCTATGTGGCATGATGAGTGTAGGTTTGAGCTTTTCCAAACCTCTAACTTTGAGAACATGTGCATGTTCCTAGGAATGTGCATGTGTTCCTGTGAGTGCACGTTCCTGCTCACCCCCTTGCCACTTTTTCGTCCACCAACTTTATGCACTCACCCATCACTAACCAAGAAAATGTTTCTCTGAAAAAGAAGTAGTATTGTGTTGATATACAACACCATCATTAATATAACTTTAGTTTCTACATAATTGAATGCATGCTCCATTTCTATATTGACACAGTAATTCTCTGAAACAAGACATGACACTCTAATTTCAAGAATTTTTTTTTCAAAAAAATTCTCTTAATGTTAGCACTAAGACAACCACCTTGTAATACAAGTTCATACCTTTTATGACTTTCCACTAACTTAATTTTATGTAGACACTTTACATGATGATTTGACTATGATGCCATGTATTTAAATGATTTGACTATGATGCCATGTATTTAAATAATTTTGACAAGAGTAATTTTTTATTTTTTTTTCCATCCCCATCTTCTACTCCCAATAATGTTCCTCTCATAACAATCTACATAGCTGGTTTCATAGTCCAATTCAAGTTCATCATGTAACACTCCACATAGATTGAAGGAATGTTAGAAAACCTCTAAATTGTATAATATAATAATAATAATAATTATAATGTATAGATGAAAAGTTGCAATAGTTATAACATAAACTTAAGAATTTTGAAAATATGTAGATATTTATTTTTATTTATTAATATTTTTATTAATAAATACTTAATAATTATAATATGATAAGTTATAATTTAATGGTTTATTAAATTGTTTTTTTATTAAATATTTCTTAAAAAATAAATAAAATAATATTAAAAAAACATGATAAATCAAAATTACAAAATTTCAATGATTTTGTATTATTAATATTGTGTATTACTAAAAAAAAATATATTTTGTATTATTAATATGGTATATTACTTTAAAAATATCATTATAAAAAATCTAAAATATCTTATAAATTACTATTAATATATTTTATTTATTCAAAATTCTCAAAATATAGTATATATATTATTTTAAAAATAAAGTGTAAAACATTTTACTAATTTATATCTTATAAATTATTTTTAAGGTTACGACTAAGTCAGACACCAAATTGAAATTGAATAAATATGATTCATTATTTAAAATAAATTATTTCTATTTCCAAAATAGAGTAGATGTATTTTTAGATGTATTTTTCTAAAAATATAGTAGGTATTATTTATAATTTATTATTTTTTGAGATATTTTATGTTTAATTTTGTTCAAAATTTGGTAAGAAATTGGTGTATCTGAAGTTATATATAATTCGAATAGTCCATCCATTTTCATAGAAATGGATGAACTATTCGAATTTTAAAAAGATCAAAACATAGAAAAGTTAGACAACACCACTAAAGACTACCCAAATCATTAATTTTATATAATTAATTAATCCCCTTCTATTATTTTAGATTAAAAAATGATTTATTATTTAAAAATTTTCAAAATATACTATTATATATTTTTAAAATAAAATCTAAAATATTTTATAATTTATATATTATTAATATGTCAAATTTTGGACAGAGCAATTAGATTAGATGGGTTTAGTTTTGCATATGAAAATATGTAAATATTTGTTTATTTATTTACTAATAGTTTATTAGTAAAATTTGGTAATTATAATTAAATAAATTAAAATTTATTAATTTTTAAAGTAATAATTTATTGTATTTTTGTTTTGGTAATTATAATTAAACAAATTAAAATTTATTAATTTTTGAAAGTAATAATTTATTATATATATTTTTATTAATTTGATATTTTATTAAAGATCTCATTTATTAAACCAAAAAATAAAATAACATAAAAAAAGGTGATATATAAAATAAAAAATTAGAGGATGTGTTTCATATTTTGAATTATTAATATGAAGTATTACTTTAAAAAATATTATATTGTATTTTATAAAAAGTTATGTAATATTTTTTTAATTATTATTAATATGATGTATATAATATATTATTTCAAGATTTTTAAAATTGAGTAAATATATTATTGTGCTTTAAATTCATTGAGAGATGTTTATGTAAAGTAACATATTGAAATAATAGTAAAATAATAAAAATTAAAATAAAATAAAATAAATAATAAATAATAAAAATTTATATAGGTTTTGTTATTTATATCAATCAATCTTAATCTATTTAATTTTGAATTTATTAAGTTTTGAGAGGGATTAAATCTATCAAATCTTTTTTAAAGTGAAAATTTTGAGAAAAGGTTAAAGGTTTGATTCTTCTAGACTCTTGATAAATCCCCAGTTAAATAAATTTAATTGAAGACTATCCAAATCATTAATTTTATATAATTAATATAATCCCCTTTTACTATTTTATATTATAAATATGATTTATTATTTAAATAGT
>ML792418.1:22188-46558 GCA_009831015.1 Picea engelmannii | reverse complement strand
ATTAATTAATGTAAAATGTTTTATAATTTATATATTAATATAATATATTTTTTCGGTTAAAGATTATATGTAAATTTTTTTTTTAATTTATAATTTTAATATAATTTAAATTTCAAATATAATGTACATTTTTCTAAAAATAATATATATGTTATTTTATGGATTTAGATGATTAATATGAATATCAAAATATATTGTTTTGATTGTTAGGGTGTTTTTTATCAGGGTTTGGCCTAGGCCACACCAATCCTTAATATGGTTGGATTTTTTTGGGTGTCTTTTTCTACCATCTACCGCTAGTTTCGAATCTTGGTGGTCTTACATGAGGAAACCCTCAAAAATAAATCATGCTAGTACAATTTGACATATGAATCTCAAAATATATACATTCTAGAAAGAAAAATGGATTGTTCTAAGTTTTTTCCCCTTTTCTAGGGATATTTTCTGTTTAATTTTGCCTTAATGTTTCCGGAAATATGGCTAGAATTTGTTGGATGTGCATATTTGAGTGGTTAATTCTATATAATTCGAGTTCCCCAAGAGTTTTTCAACACATTGAATCCATTTATGGATAGAGAAATGCAATTTAAACAACATAAAATTGTGATTTCGTGCAGATCTGTCATCGGAATCCGACGAAAAAAACTAAAATGTAGAACAGTTAGACAATGCCTAATTAATATGATACACCATTTACATTATATTGTATAATTAATATGATCCATTATTATTCCTCTCTAAAGGAGAGAATATAACAATATGTTAAGATGTAAAATAGAGTTGACCTAGGTATATTGAAAAACATTTCCAATAAGCTTTATAAGTAATTTTTAATTTTTTTATTGAAGAAATTTTTTAAAATTTAAAAATATTTTTGATATTTTTTTTAAATTTAGATATCTATTTTGTGATTGGTGCAAGAGTTAGATTTCACTAAATACCCCTTCAGTATTTTTATTAATTTTTCTTTTTTTTTTAATTTAAAAATATTTTTCTAAATTCTTAGAATTTAGATATTTATTTTGTGATTGCTAGCAAACTTAGATTTGAATAAATACCCCTTCTTGGAAAAAAATTAAAAAACTTAAAATTGCCAAGTATCAATTATAATAAACATTTATTTTTTTATATATTATATATTTCATTTGGTTTGTGATTGAACCTGTCTTCTTTCCCTAAAGGAGAATTAAATGTGAAAATCACTAACATGATCCACACATAGGCTGATACATAGTTGTGGCCCCTCTTGTAAGATCTCCCATGACACCCACCAAGTGTGCACACTCTTCGGGAAGAATTGGGGACGATTCGGGCAAGAGAACACCACGGGGCATGTGATTGGTTAGGTGAACAAAGACATGTGAGTGTGAGCAGGGGCACCTTTGACACACAATGGTGATGTGTAGCACCAAGGAGGCACACAACTTACCTTCCTTAGAACAATTGATAGAGACTTGGGTTGCATTTGGGCAAGGGTGAGGAAACTTGGGAGCATGCCCAAGGAGTGGACCTATCTTACTTCAACAACATGGGTGCACTGGAGAGGTTGGATGATCCCATCGATAGACCCAATGATGACTCACAATGATCGACACAAGAGAACATACAAGGCAAGGGCTACACACCCAAGGATGGTGCACGTTGGTCCAAGAGACATGACAATTGATGGGAGTGTGGTTTTATTTGGGATCATCGAGTCCATGGAGGGGCACGATGTAATGATCCAAAAGATTAAAATATCATAAGATAATAAAAGTACAAACCATGTATTGAATGTGAGCATGGAGCATAACTCCAACATAGATAAGTTACACAATCACTCCTTAATGAATAGGAGAATCTCTTCAACATAACCAAATACATTCATACATCACAATTCACATGTCACAATAATGAATACATGATCTCTATATATACCTATTCAAACACTACACATGAAGCCCTTTTACTATTAGGACAACCATATTACACATATATTTACACATTACATGTAAATTTAGCCCCATATATGCCCCCCCTTGGGTCATATCATATACATTTATCCCTATATATGCCCCCCTTGGGTCATAACAACACACAAGGTAGCAAACATTGCAAAAATTTACATGAATGAAGTTGTCATGCTACATGGGGTCCCTAAGGAAATTGTTTCAGACAGAGATCTAAAATTCATATCAAATTTTTGGAAAGGTTTGTTCAAAGGATTTGGAAAAAATTGAAATATCATTACAATGTGTCACCCATAGTCTGATGGGAAAATAGAGAGGACCAATAGAATAATTGAATACATGCTTAGAATGTATGTGATGGACGATCCATCAAAGTGGGAAGACTACATTCACTTAGTAGAGTTTTATTACAATAATGGGTATCAAGCCTCATTAAAATGAGCCTATTTGAAGCATTGTATGGTAGGAAGTGTAACACATCGGTGAGTTGGGACAACCCAATAGACATAGCTATCATTGGGCCAGTTCTAATATGCAACATGTATTTTTTGTTTTTAATAAAAATAATGTGATGCAATCTGCTATGAATATGGACAAAGATGGGGGATGATTAATCCACAAGAGAGAGGAGAATGCCTGAGTGTGTCTAAGAGGGGCCCAAGGGGGGAATAGTTTATGAGTATTAAACAAAACACATATTTCTAAATTCTATTATCTTTTCAATCAAGAATATATTTTATGTTTGAGTGTATGATTGTCCAATCATTGAATATCTATCAAAGGGTGGGTGTAGAAGTTGCATACAATAGTTATTGGAAGCATGGGGTTGAAGGACAATCAACATTTGACAAAGTGAGAAGTTAATTGTCTTAGGAAAATAGATAAAATTTGTATGGGGAGTATAGGCAGTTTTTCACATTCAGTTTGGGAATGAACAACAAGGGGAGAGTAGGAAAAAGAGCACAAGATATAGAGCAAGGAGGATGGGCAAATTATGGAGCATTTTTGAACCATTTTGGAGTTGTAAAATGAAGAACCGGGTTGTCAGGCCTGGATAGTGATATCCTGAGTGAGTTTCACTATAACAACAAGTGTTTATTGTTGTTTTCTTGGTAGTTTTCCTGGTAATGAGTTCCCTTGAGTTCCCAATAGATATATTCTTGGCTACCTGCTCCAAGAGGCCTTGGTAAATGAATGGGATACTCGATGGATTCAGATCTCTGAAGGGGTACATTCCTTGGGTTGGGAAATTCAAGAGGAAGAGAGATGGAGGAACTTCAGGATAGTTGTAGGAGAATACCAATGGGTTGTGGGATATTAAGTTGTGAGCGGACTATGTGAGGCACCTTTCTTTTATGGATTCCTAGCCCCAGCTCAAGGATGACTTGCTATTGATATCTGTAACAACAATTCTATGGTTGGGTGGAACATCCTTCCCAAGCAGCTGGTTCCACAATTTTTCTTTTAAAGATAAGTGTTTATATATTATTTGAGTTTTCTTATGAGTCTTATGGTTGTGCATTTTACTTTGTGAATAAGAATGGTTTTATGTTTTTCTATAGATGATTCATTAACTACATACATGTTCCTTTATAATGTTGTAGATGCATTTAATTATGGGCATAAGAATCTAGTTAAATATGTGCATAATTTGTAGTTGGCAAGCTACATGAAATTAAATAGAAAGATTTTATTTTATTTTATTTTTATTCTACATAGTAATGTTCCTCAATTAAGCTTGGGGACATTACAAAATAGAGTATGGGTAGTAAATTGATTGAAAGATAAATTGCATAAAGTTCACATTTGTACTGGGAAGTAAATTCTCTCTTGGTGGAAAGGAAATCCACACTTTGCTTCAATAAAAAAAAAAAAAAATTGTAAGAAGTAAACATATCCTTACTAATGTAGTCATTTCCTATAACTGAAGGTAATTGTTGAGCTAAGCACAATCATTCAAGAAATCTTGTTGAAGCAATGTAAATCTCATGAATCCTAATATTTAATGTAAATATACTAAACTGAGTGTAATTATGTGCATCAACTGTAACCAACCAAAATAATGCAAATCTACTAAGCTATGAAAATCGTGCCAGAAAATAATAATTTTGTTCTTCTAAGAAAATGTAACTTTGTTTGTTAAGGAAACACTAATCTACAAGAAAATGGAAATTATCATACTATGTTTAATTCTTAAATGCAATCAACTTTAAATAGAAGCTACCAACAATGTAATCCTACAACACTAACTACTACAACACCTATCTTGTTGGAGTGGGCCATGCCTCCTTAGACAGAGTGTTGGAAAATAAGCATCAATTTATAAATGACCTTCACACATACATATATAAAGGCAACAACCAAGTTCAAGCTAATTTAATTAAAACAAAAGTTCAACCAAAGAAAGTAGTGTCTTCGGCCTAATCTTAACATACTCATTGTTGTTTTACAAGAGTAGGATATCTAATTTTATAGAAGCTCCTAAATTTCAAAACCAAGACAAGTAGTTCTAGACATGCTTGAGAACTGACGGTTCTCAAGATGTCTTAACAATAATAAACAAATTATGCATAAGACAATCATTAGCTTGTTCCTTTGATAACCTGAGCATTGGTGGTTCTCAAATTGTTCAAACCATGACTATTGTTGGGTTAGTAAACCATAAAAAATGTAGGTCATTCTTTTCCCATGTGACACTCAAAATAAGCCATGGTTTTATGTAACACATGCACTTTATGCCAACAAGATTTCTTTCCAAAAATTTGGATTATTTTCCAACTATCTTCTATTTTACAACACATAATTCTAGATCCTTACATTTGCTTGTTTCAGATCCACAATTCAGGATTTTTTGCAGTGTTGTTGTATATTTTCCATGGCATTAGGGGTTCCACAACTCAATTGTAGAGTTTTCGCAACTTCAGGTGTTCCATACCTTTGTTGTAGATTTTTTGTAATAGACCTGTAGAATTTTCACATCCAACCTATACAATTTCCATAGAATACCTGTAGCGCATGGAATCTACATCATTTCCATAGGTAATTATGAGCACATACTTCTTCGTACTTATCATCAAATAAGAAACAAAATATGATGAAATGCATGTCACTAAGTACCTTATGCCAAAATTGTCACTTTATCAAAAAAATGGTAGGTAGAGAATAGAAAGGTAGATAGAAAGAGTTATAAATGATGCAAAAAGTCATATAAAAATATGAGAATATTGAGGCTTGTCACCCACTTTTATTATGAATGATCACAACCCTACCTTCACTAGCGATTTTTGGAAATAATTATTCAAACTCCAAGGTACTTAATTGAAAATAAGAACAACTTATTATCCTCAAATAGATGGTCAACTAAAGGTGATTAGTAAGTATTTGGAGACTTATTTTGGTGATTTGGAGTGGAGAGATAGGGACAATGGGTCAAATGGATTCCCTTTACTGAATAGTGGTACAATACAACCCATAATTGAGAAACCCAAATAACACATTATGAAGTGTTATATTGATATAATCGTCCATTTTTTACATCATACCTGCCCTACAATGCCATGGTATTGTCCATCACAATGCAATTTTATGAGTGTGGGGAGACATTGTTTATATGCTCAACAATAATCTAGTCATGGTTCAATGTTGAATTTAAATAGTGAGTTGATCGACATTTGTCAAAATACAATTTTGAGGGTGGGAATTTGTGTTCCTTCATTTACAACAATACAAATAATGGCTTAGTCAAGTAGAAGAGTATATATAAGCTTTCACCCGAGTTCTATTGGCCTTATCAAGTACTCAAGTGGATTGGCCAAGTCACCTAGAGATGTTGGTGCTTTCCACCCATTTCAAGATCCATCCCATTTTTCATGTTTCCATCTTAAACAAAGTGATTGGGAAACATTACTGAGTTCAAATACTTCTACAAAAAATGGATGAAGAGGGTTCCCTTTTGTTATCATTGAAGGCCACACTGGACAAATATGAGTGTTTCATTTTCCAATATGTTATCCATATAGTTTTAATAAAGTGGACGAGTATGGAGTGAGAAGATGCTATGTAGGAACCTACTACAATGTTACAATGGTTTCCTCATCTCTATCCTTGAGTAAAATGTTGTTTTCAAAGGGGCATGGAATTTTAGGGTTTCACCTTAACTCCTTTAGTTAAGTTAGTTAGATGGTTACTTAATGTATGTTGGCTACTGTTATCACTCCAAGAGTCACTCCCAGACTACAAATGAGAGTAATCTTGATAACATAGAAATAAAAATACTTGATTGGTTTTGTGGATTAAGAAAAAGAAAACAAGGAAGGGAAAGGACAGTAAGCTGGTGTAAATCAATGATGGACCATTGGGTTATGGAGTCAAACAAAAAAATTGCTCATTAAATGCAATCAATATGCATATTAGATAAAGGTTTATTGAATAAAGGAAGAAAAAGATAACACAAAGGAGAACATCCATAAGGCAGAGATCCTCTCTGCATAAATGAATTCAAGGTACTTGAATGTAAACAATGACTAATAGGCAAGATACATCAGATCTTTAAATGCTCAAGAATCCATTAATAAAAGGAAACCATGATCCTCAAGGTGTACAATTCATTCAAGTAAGAAGAAAAATTGGAAAATAAAACAAGAGATACAATCTGATAACACAGATATCATGAACCTTCAATAACATAAATGTTTACAAAAACAAAAGCCTCTCGGGATTACAATGATCATAGGCAAAGTGCCTCCTACAACTCTCTCATATCTCTTAGCTCATGAATATATATCCATATAGGTCCTTTCTAGCTCACCCATTCGAACTCCAATCCCTTTCCCAAAATAGAAACAACTACAAACAAAAAATGACATGTTTTAACTGATTTCCTGCTTTTCAGGAGGCAAAATTCTGAAAAATAGGCTTCAAAATGCCACTTGTAATTCTCAAAAAATAATAGATGTGTAAAATATGAGAGATATTTTTGTATATAGGATTGTTATAAATAAAAAACTCTCTCAGTTTCTTTAAATTCATCTCCAGCTGGCTGGAATAGGTGTCACAAAAACATGTCTCAAATAGGAAATCACGAAAGCAGAAAATGTAGAGCTCAAAGATTCTTTTGAATATCCCAATCCATGACACCTGTGTGAAAAAAGAAAAAGGTTTATGTTCATGGGTTCATTCTTGACAATAAACTCCTTAATATTTTTAAAATTCATCCTAGTTCACCCGGAAATGCTCCTGGAAGTCAGCTGGTCAAAAATATCAGTTCAACAGTCTCGAACAAAGTTTTCGCAGCACATTCCATAGCGCCACTTATCTGTATAATATCTCTCTAACCATAACACATTTTAAAAAACTAAGAGAGGTTTTTTTTATTTGGTATGTGATGAACAAAAAAATCCTCCAGTTTTCAAAAATACCTTCCCATTTGTTCATAACACAAGTTTTAAGTTAGTCACTCAAAACTGGCAGAAGCGTCCTTGCAAAATAACTTTACGAAATTGGTAGTGCCCATTATGAATTCAACTATGTGGATTTGGTAGCGCCACTGTGACACAATCATGAGAAATTGGTAGCGCCCATCATGAATTCAAATATGTGGATTTGGTAGCACCACTCCTATGTTTTAGGAAAGTCTCCATTCACATAAGCTTTCTTTTTAATGTGTGCATGGAGTTTCTAACCCATGTCTTGTGTTGATGACATGTGCGCTTGGCTCTCAGTCTTGATGCTTGAGGAAGTTGGCGCTGCAGAATCTCTTAATTCACTAGTGCTACAAAATAGATCATAAAAGTAACCAAATTTTCTAGTGCAAATTCTTGTGCTAACATAGGCTCCATGGGGGATAGAGACCTCCCTGTGAGGCTCTAAGAACTTTTTTTACAGATCCAGTGCCTTATTGTTGGGTTGTGGAGTCATGCTCTGATACATCATGCTAAAGACAGCATACTAACAACGTATAATACTCTACTTACAAACACAAATCAAACACACCTGTACCTGATGGAGCTTATTTATGTACAAAACCTAAGCTAACTAACTTTTACAATGGGCTAGGTGAAGACAAACTTCCACCAAAGCCATTCAAGCAACTTGTTGACACGAGTCTTTATAATTCCAATGATTAACAACATACAAGAGGAATATGATAGTAGTTTGAAAACATTACCTATATCTCCTCTGATTGCTGCTGACACAATAAAGTTTACAGGTTCCAAAACATTTGATAAATACAACTCCATATACACCCCTACAGGGTCATGAAAATGGTGACAAAACACATGGGACCGATAGCATATTTCTTCTTCCACTTCAAGATGCTTACTATAAATTGTAGGTACAAATGGAAGAAGGATTGACGTAGGTGGCTACCGATCCACTGATAACTGTTGATTTACTTCTAGTTGTGTATAAACAATCTCTTCATGTGCCTCAACTAAGGGCTGCTCCTAGTCAAATCTTCGAGTTATGTCTTTGGTGACAAGGCCAACCTCTGCATCATCCTCCCTGTCTTCATAGTGATCAAATATAGGATAAGCTTGCTGCTCATCATCACTAGAATATTCATCAAAAATGGGTTTCCCTTCATATCTATGATCAACCTCTAAAACAGTAATTTCATTAAGAATATAATTGTTAAAAATATCAATTTCAGGAACAACAGTAATTGTTGCTTGTAGTTGTTCATACACATGATTTCCATCTGAAACAAAGTTATGAATGTTGTCCTCTTCGAATACATGAGTATTCTTTATAATTTCATTTGGAGAGTGAATAAAATATTTTTCATCTTTATATTCGATAGAGAAATCTAACAATTCTTGAGCACATTCTACACATCCCTCACAATAGTTATGAAAAATATTTTCATAGGAATAAAACCTTTTGCAGTGTTCATTGAATACTCTGTGGAAATCCTTAAAGGATGAAATGTTGGTAGGGGGTAATGAGAAATACCATTTACGTGCATCCCCATCCAATGAATACATGAACATTTTCATCAATATATCTTCATGATGGATGTCAAGCTGTTGCATCAAAGCATGAAATTCTTGAACATGCTCAACAAGGATGTCATTCTCACCTTCATAAAATCTGGGCAACAGATCTTTCCATTCATCAATTTGAGGCATAGGATGTGGATAACCATCTATGGCTAAGAAATTGAGTGGGGCAAATCTCCTGGCTAGGATAGCCTCCATAGCCATTTAATTTGTCTCATTCTAGTGGAGTCACCATCAGATTCTGAACAATGGAGTCTCCATGGTGAATGTGCAGTCTTGAAAGTGTCCAAATTCAGTCACCCTCTAAAGCTACAGCTGTGCAATGTCGTTCTTACCAGGTAGATTTTCAATATGCTCAAATCTGTCCCCGACAACGACGCCATTTATGTTATCACTCTAAGAGTCACTCCCAGAATGCAAATGAGAGTAAGCTTGGTAACATAGAAATAAAAATACTTGATTGGTTTTGTGGATTAAGAAAAAGAAAACAAGGAAGGGAAAGGACAATAAGTTGTTGTAAACCTATGATGGACCATTGGCATATGGATTCAATCAAACAACCTGCTCATTAAATGAAATCAATCTGCATATTAGATAAATTTTTATTGAATAGAGGAAGAAAAAGATAACACAAAGAACAACATCCATAAGGAAAATATCCTCTCTGCATAAATGAATTCAAGGTACTTGAATGTAAACAATGACTAATAGGCAAGATACATCAGATCTTTAGATGCTCAAGAATCCATTAATCAAATGAAACCATGATCCTCAAGGTGTACAATTCATTCAAGCAAGAAGAAAAATTGGAAAATAAAACAAGAGATACAATCTGATAACACAAATATCATGAACCTTCAATAACAGAAATGTTTACAAAAACAAAAGCTCCTCAGGGTTAGAATGATCACAGGCAAAGTGCCTCATATAGCTCTCTCATCTCTCTTGGCTCATGAATTTATATCCATATAGGTCCTTTCCATATCACCCATTCTAAATCCAACCCCTTTCCCAAAATAGAAACAACTACAAATAGAAAATGACACGTTTTAATTGATTTCCTGCTTTTCAGGGGGCAAAATTCTGAAAAATAGGCTTCAAAATGCCACTTTTAATTCTCAAACCATAATATTTGTGTAAAATCTGAGAGAGATTTTTGTATATAATCTTGTTATAAATAAAAACCTCTCTCATTTTCTTTAAATTCATCTCCAGATGGTTGGATTAGGTGTCACAAAAACATGTCTCAAATAAGAAATCATGAAAATGAAAAACATAGGGCTCAAAGATTCTTTCGAATCTCCCAATCCGTGACACCTGTGTGAAAAATTAAAGAGTTTAATGTTCATGGGTCCGTTCTTGACAATAACCTCCTTCATATTTTTAAAATTCATCCTGGTTCACCCGGAAATGCTCCTGGAAGTCAGCTGGTAAAAAATATCAGTTCAAGAGTCTAGAACAGAGTTTCTGCAGCACATTCTGTAGCGTCACTTCTCTGTATAATATATATCTAACCATAAAACATTTTAAAAAACTGAGAGAGGTTTTTGTTACTTGGTATGTGGTGAACAAAAGCCTCCTCTAGTTTTCAAAAACACCTTCCAATTTGTTCATAAAACAAGTTTTAAGTTAGTCACTCAAAACTGGCAGAAGCGTCCTTACAAAATAACTCTGCGAAATTGGTATCACCCATCATGAATTTAGCTATGTGGATTTGGTAGCGCCACTGTGACATAGTCATGCGAAATTGGTAGCGCCCATCATGAATTCAACTATGTGGATTTGGTAGCGCCACTCCTCTGTTTTAGGAAAGTCTCCATTCACATAAGCTTGTTTTTTAATGTGTGCATGGAGTTTCTAACCCGTGTCTTGTGTTGATGACAGGTACGCTTGGATCTCGGTCTTGATGCTTGAGGAAGCTAGCACTGTGGAATCTCTTAATTCACCAGTGCTACAAAATAAGATCATAAAAATAACCAAATTTTCTAGTGCAAATTCTTGTGCTAACAACTACCATTATTGAATAAATCCAAATAGGTAGTTAAAGTATGTACTCAATAATGCAATATGGCCTCAATAAATAAAGTTCACTAAGTAGTTGGTATGTGTAGTAAGTAACATACTGTTGTCTCATTGAAGAAGGTCCACTAGGTAGTTAGCATTCAATAACTGTAAAATGATCTAATAATTAATACAAGGGATAGTACTAATTGTTATGATTGGGGTTTGTTAAAATTTATTTATATGAGTAATTGAGGAGGATTAGTGGAATGAGCATGGGGAAGTGATAAATAGGGGGAGGAAAAATTATAGAGGGGGTTCTATAGCCATATCATTTCTTGGTATTCTCGGGAAATGATAAAGAATATGGAATATTTTTGTGAAGAAAATATATTGTAGTAATCTATTCGAAAGACCAATTGTACAATGATGTTCATGAATCCTCAAGCATAGAGGGTTAGGAAACCAAAATAGTTTTCTATATAGTTAGGAATATAACTTGGCTTTTGGCCGATAAGGTGGATTATTGTTATCTCTGGGAAGTGGGAATAAAATATTTGGAGGCATCTTTCTACTAGCTAGACTTATACTATAATTGAGAAAATCCATCATATTAAATGATATATATTCCTATGTTTTCTATTTAAATTTATGAAGATGTATACTACCTAAAAATTTTCGTTAAAGTTTGCTTAAATTGTATTGGTATCATGGAGGTTTAACCACGAACATTCATAAAGGAAATTACTAATTATGTATTATGCCAATTGTTTAAAAATTGCAATAAAATTACTTGAAAATGAGGTTTTTTTATAGCTTAATTAAATAAATTTATATTGCAGTTGAGCTATAGAAAGGAGACTACAAATTAGATTTCCTACATTATTAATAGGAAACTACAAATTGGATTTAGTACATTATTTTAAAGAACCCTTTTCAAGGTTATGAACCTAGGGAGGAGTGCTACAGTATGTAATGATGTGAAGTAACTGAATTGTATCTTAGTTGCACTCTTTTGGAATGTTACCCCTTAGAAGTAGATTCCAATATTCACAACAATATTTTAATCGTACATGGTTAATTGTTGTTACCCTTTCCTTATTCTATTTCCTTAATTTTGCATGATAAGAGAGATAATTTTTTATTCATGAATTTTTTAAGTTATTTAAGTTATTATATCTATTTATTTATGAGAAAAAATTTGAGGTTTAAAATGGGATTTGTAAAGAAAACAATAAAAGAACAAATAAAATAATAAAATAAAAGTTAGTAATTTTTAAAGGAAAATAAATAATTTTTTTTATTTAATCGTATTTTTGAGTTATCTTTTTATGGGTTTACTCAAATTTTAAGTTTAGGCGTTTGTTGGATGTGTGATGACTCATTAAGTCATTTACTCACATAGGCAGAGTCTAGAACACTCCAATGGAAATTTCATTCATCGATAAGCTTTGAAACCCTTGTAAGATGCCCATGGTCTCAACTTTGGTTCAAAGATCTCAAAATCGGCTCTCAGACCATTCTGTCCCTATTCGAATAATTTTTCAAATGCACAGAGGCATTGAATAAAAGCTCTTTCCTTAAGATTTCTTCATCATGGTGCTAATCTCCCTATCCTCCATGTGACCACTGTGCATAGAACACAAAATTATTCACTTGAGAACTTATCTTTGGCGCTCCTTCTCCATATAACCGTAGGCCATGATCATGGGCCTACTAGATCAGTGTTTCTTTACCACAACCATAACACACACTCATTTCTAGTGTTTCGGTCCGGTTTGATGGCACCTTGTTTGTTGGAATCTCCATATCATAGTATTGGGTATTGGTTGCATTGGTGTTATATAACCATAACTCACGAATTTTTTAGTGATCAGGATGTCAATAGGACGATATGCAGGGAACCCAATGTAGAGTCAAGGATGATGGATTTGATATCCCGGGGATTGAGAGATCAGGATATCTCAACGCCAATAATCGTTTCACTCATTAAAAATATATCCCAAGCCGATATGTCAATAGGTTGGAACCTTTGCAATGGAACCTCGATGTTGGGAAGTTAGGATGTTGAGGTAACGTGATACTTTGTGATCATTTTAACAAAATGTGTCGTGGCTGGTAGGATGGTATTTCAGAATGTTGGATGTCGACAGAATGGATAACTGGTTTTTAAACAATTATCACATAATGGAATTGTTGATGGGTGGTGTGTTGGTATTAATGAGAGTTGTTGATTTGGTTGGGGTATCCACTCTATGTTTGATCTCCACCATTCAATTCCTTTACTTATTTGAAGATATTCTTAATGGATCATCATTGATCCTTTCGTGATCAATGGTGGGTCTTCTTCATAGAACACTTCATTATTTTCTAACTCGATTCGATAATGTGAATCTCGCGATAAATCCATGGCCATGATTCACTCCTTATCCTAATTGGATGGTCATTGTTCCTCAACCTTTACAAGGGATTCAAACTCCATTTTTTAGGTTATTTGATCCCTCTTTCAACGTTCACACAAAATAAAATATGATTCCTTCAAGCCATTAATTCAATCCTAATCTTCTCGAAAAGCTTCATCTCTTCAACCCGATTTCGTTATGCTCTCTGGTTTCCTTTGTTTCTCACTCTTCCACGAAGTTCATTCTTTTCGACCTCATCCCTCTCACATAGAGAACCATTTTCCATAATGAACAAAACATCGATTGTTCATTCATATATTATTCACACATATCGACATATAAATATACACGCAGTCGCAACATTTTCATTAATTCAATCACTGTACATGGTTTTAGAAAATATTTCTTAGTCTGATTGATAGTCAAGGCTTGTTCTCAACCCTCTCTCACTTATTTTTCCAAATTCCTCAATAATTGAACGCACCCTCCTTTTGGCCAGATTCCTCATTAATTCGCCACACATACATGCCCGAATGCTTACAATTTATGCATGGAATATGCACTTCCATATCAACAAAACAAATTCCTAAGAATATGCCACTAACTACAATAATATCACTCTTTCTCTTTATAATTTATGAGTATCAATTATATTGAATCCTCCATACTTAGGACAACCCACCTAATCCAACTAATTTGCTCAATTAATTCATTTACATCATAATTAGGTAAAAAAAACATATCCTTCTAGAATATAAGTACAAACTTAGGAAAACCATGAGGAAAAGATAATCAAATCTATTAAGGGAACCCACTCCCTTTAATAAACTTCAAGACCCCCTAAATCCTAATCAACAAGGTTGACTTTGGAGGAAAAATGATCATGCATCAAACTCCCAGGGTTAATTCTTTTTTCATGATCTCCTAATCATCATCATTCACTATCATTTATTCTTTGGTAATTTCCATGCTTGCATCACTATAGTCTTGCATAACCCATGCTAAAAAATTCCATGTACTTCATTACTTCAAATATTTCCAATCCAACTTACTATTCTCTTCACATCTTCATCCTCCTTATTACTTCAACACTTGCATTCTTTCAACATGCATAATATCCCTTTTTACTTATTTTATGAGACAATGAGATCTCTTCTTCTGATATGGCAGTTTTATGGAGTTGTCCATCCTCTATACTTTTAGGAGGAAATTATTCCTTGATGATAACTTCAAGTGGAGGCCTATATTCATGACTTGCATAATCTGTAGAACCTGCAACTACACACAATTTATTAGTTTTATAAACATGAGACTTTTGAGTCTATTTAGATGCTTCTAACATCCTTTCCTTACGCTGGAATGAAATTTTCAATCTTTCCATGAGGTATAAACTCTCAAATTCATATTCCTCTTCAAGTATCACTCCCTTCTCTTGTTCACAAAAGTGAATTGTTGTTCCTACTTCCAAGGACTTCCTATACTCAACTTCTATGTGTTCTTCCTCTCTGATCCAAACATACAATATATGCCTTAGATTCACCTACAACATATTCCATTTTAAATTTCTCTTCCTTAGTATCCATCCATATCTCTTATCTTCCTCGCCTTCATGTAGAAACTTCATTACTATACCGAGTCTTTCCTTCAACTTAGAAAATTCCATGTCAAATTACTCTTCATTCATTTTCTCTCTACCAATTGTTTTGTCACTCTCGTTCCCATTGTTGTGGCTTCTCTTTGAACCCCTAACATGAATATCAGTAGTCATATCCATATCTTCCATTTATGAGATTATCCTTTCCCACTGCGAGCTGCATCAATCCTTTTCCCTCTATACCAAGTCTCCTCTCTTTCCCACTCAATACCTCATCAAGATTCAACTTTTGGCATCACAGGTTCTCTCCTCTGCAACCTTTTGAGCATCCCTTGATCTTCTCTGACTTTTGCATCTACTCACACTCTTCTTAGAACTTCTATTTTCCTCCTTACTTCCAATCCTCAGTTGAAAATTTTTACGACATCCCTTGTTGCAAGGTTCTTTCCTCCATAATCTTCTCCACTTGAGAACATTGGTTTCTCCCTCTTCCTCTATCATATTGGTTGTGGAGCCTAATTATATTCCTGATTCAGAGGTTTGTTTCAGTCCTGCTTGGACCCCATTCCCTAATGGGGGGGTGTGGGGGGATTTCCCCCCCACAATTGTCGCCAGAGGGGGTTTGGGGGGGTGACAATTTTTGTAGCCCCCCTAGTGGGGGATTTGGGGGTAGCGTCACCGAAGCGAAATATTGGGAAAATTTTCCTTGTAAAATATTGTAATTTCGTAGTCAATCTAGACTACTCATTACAAGGTCGCAAATCTGACGATATATTTTATTTTTAGGGTTTTTTTCCCTAGAAGGCAACCCTCTTTTATGAGGGAATTGTACTGCGACTATGTATTATTGGGAATATTGTATTTTGAGAGAGGATACTGTGAGATAAATAAGAGTAGGTTACAATGGGTGTGTTGTAGGTTGTATCCCTTCATTTGTTGGATAATAATAAGGAAGGACCTAGCAATTACTTTGGTGGACGTAGCCCAAACTAGGTGAACTACGTATATCTGTGTCTCTATTATATTGTGTAACTTCTGTGTTTTATTTACACATTTGTTTTATTTTATTTCTCTGTGATCCTATTTTTATAACAATTGGTATCAGAGCAAAAGGTCACTCATAGAAAAAGAGGGTTCTCGGTTCGAGTGAGAGCAATGGCGAAAGATGGAAAGTTTAGGGTCGAGAAATTTAATGGCCAAAACTACCAGTTATGGAAGATGTAAATGGAAGATTATTTATATCAGAATTATCTATTCCTACCATTGGGTGGAATAGAAAAGAAGACGACAGCCATGAAGGATGAAGAATGGGAGTTTCTTGACAGAAAGGAACTAGGAATGATACGACCGAGACTGGAAGCATCTGTGGCTTGTATTGTCCTGTTCTTTCTTTCAACAAATCCATTATGTTGAGGTGTCCTAGCAATGAAGAATTTCCTTTTTATTCCATGCCTGCTGCAGTAGTCCATAAATTCCTTTGAATTGAACTCTCCTCCATTATCAGATCTCAAGCATTTGATTTTTGAATCCATTTCATTTTCAACCATTTCCTTGTAGACCTTGAAGTTTTCAAAAGATTCTAACTTATTCCTAAGGAAGCAAACTACAATCATTATTTTATAATCATCAACTAATAACATAAAGTATTTATCACCTTTTAAACCCTTTTTTGTAGTTGGTCTAACTATATCAATATGCACAATTTCCAGTGGTCTTGTCATTGAATATTCCTTTGATTTGAACCTGGTCTTTGTTTTCTTTCCTTGTTGACAATTCTTGCATAAAGTGTTGGATGGTTTCATGATCTGGGGAATTTCTCTAACTGCTTCCTTTTTACTGACTTTGAAAATGTTATCAAAATGTATGTGACCCATTCTTCTGTGCCATAGCTAACTTTCATCTTCCTTTCCTAGGCAACAATTTTCATTTCCAATTTCACTTAATACATATATGTTGCTTGAAGTTCTTGCAACCGTTGCAATCAATTTTCCTGAACCTTCTTTTCTTATCTCACACTTTTGTGGATCGAAATTAACTTTATGACCTTGGTCACACATTTGACTCACACTCAGAAGATTATGTTTCATATCTTGTACTAGTAGAACATTTTATGCCTTGGTATTCTTGTTCCCAATTCTGACTGTGCCTTTTCCAATGATTTTAGATGAATCATCATTTCTGAAGGACACTGATCCATCTATTTCCTTTATTAATGTAAGAAACTTGTCTCTATCACATGCCATGTGTTTTGAACAACCATTGTCAACATACCAACAACGTTTCTTCTGCTTAGCTTGTAGAGCGAGTGTGAATTCTTCATTTCTATAATGATTCTGCTTTCTTATCCATGTCCTTTTCTGTGGTTCCTGTCTGTGACTATTGTTGTTCTGTTGTGGTTCTCTAGGAGGAATGTCATTCTGAAATCTTTGGCTGTGTGTCCAAAGTTGTTACATTTGTAGCATTCCACGCTAGTGCTCAAATATTCAAACCTGTTGTAACTTCTTCTCTGTGTTTCACTAGGCCTTCTTGGATAACCCTTTTGTGTATGACTTTCAAAGTTGTTTATGTTCCTATTGTTAGCTCTGCAATTGACAACTTTATTTCCAAAATTATTACATGCATAGCATAAACCAAAAAAGATTGTTTGATACCTGGGAGTTGAAGATATTATGAAAGGAGGTACTCTTATGAATCCTTCTTCTTCTTGAGGCTTATCTGTTTTTGTCGGTCATTGATTCTGAAATATGAATCTTCTCGGTGGAGGAGTGTCCCTGTAATTTTATTTGTATACCTTCTTATCCACTTTGATTGTTTCTGCATATATTTTCAGATATGTTTCTTGTTCTGTTGTTTTGGAGCTTGATCCCTTTTTTGTCCAATGGTATCTAAGTCCAGACTTGTCATGATGAGGTTTTTTACTGTTGATAATGTCATTCAAAACTTTTGAGTTATTCTGCATATTTTTCTTTTGAATATTTTTTCTTAATGTGACAATCTCTGCTTCCAAATTTTCAGTGATCTTGTCTCTTCCTTCTAGTTGTTCTTTGAGTTCTTCTTCAATTTGAACCTTAAAATTTGTGATCATTTTTTCTAGTTCTCGAGTGTCTTCTTTTTTGTCTAGTTCCTCTTGTAGTTTCTTGTTTTTCTTGTTTTCTCTTTTTATAACTTCTATGGCACACAACAATTCTTATCAATAGTCAACTTCTGCCTCTTCATATTCTTCTTCAGAGTCTTCTTTATCAGAGTCTTCTACTTCCATGAATATAAATATTTATGTCTCATTGTCATTGACTTCATCTTCATCTGATGATGAGATGCCTTATTTGGTGCATAAGATTTTCTTGAAAACTTTCTTTGTGGTTCTTTTTCCTTTAAATGTTTGTTTGCTATTTGAGTAACCTTCATCATTTATATTTTTCTTATGAGGATATTTGTTAGCAAAATGACCAATACCATCACAATTAAAACAAATCAAAGGAATCTTACCTCTATACCTGTCATTGGTTCCCTTGTTCAATCTTTTGACAAAGTTGGCCACTCCTTCATCATCTTCCGAGACGTCATTGCTGCTGCTATGTTCTTTTTCTTTTTGATTTCCCTTTTTCTTTGAATTTTTGGATGCTTTGAAGGTTGCTTCTTTTATATCTAGATTTTCCTATTCAATTCACATTTCATATGCTGTGAATATTCCATGTAATTCATCCATGCTTATTGAGTTCAGATCTGCTCTTTCTTCTAGTGCTGATATCTTAGGGTCAAATATCATAGGAAGAGATATTAGTACCTTTTGAACAATCACAGATTCTTTAATTTATTCTCCCAATCCTAGGATTGCATTTACTATTTCATCGACTCGTAAAAATTAAGTTGCAATATTCTCATCTTCCTTCATCTTTGGTTGTTCGAAGTGACCTCTATAAGTTTGAAGCTTTGCTACTTTGACTTTTGAATCTCCTTCATAAATATTTTGAAGTTTGTCCCAAATCTCTTTAGAGGATTTACAATGTGCAACTTCTATGAATATTGATTCTCCAAGGCCATTCAGAAGTGCATTTGTGGCTTTGGAATTATTCTAACCGAGTTTTATTGCTTTTTCATTTGTCGGTGGAACTACTGGTGTTGTGTATCCATCTACAATTGATTGTCAAATTTCAAATCCCTGTGCTTGCATATATGTCTTCATCCTTATGCTCCAAAATGCATACTTTTGTCCATCAAACTGTGGTATTTCATTTTTATACATGTTTCTCTCCATGATCTACCTTTCAGTGGTTAAACTGATTTCTGAAGGGACTGGATCCTAAACGAATTGTTGGATTACTAAGAGGGGGGTGAATCAGTAATAGAGCAATTTAATCCTTTTTCACCATAAAATGAAAGTGTTATATCAATGTAGCATTATCATCTAGTATTTACAGAGTAAATAAACAATGAACAAATGAGAAATCACACACATACACAGTACACTAGTGTTTTTATGTGGAAACCCAAAGCAGAAGAAAACCACAGAATGATTTTTCTTATATGTCATGAAGAATTACATTCATTGGAAGCACCAACTTCCTTTGTTTTCTAGTTTCAACTGGAAGGAGGCTCCAACCCCCTAGTTTCTCAGGCTACAACCTGAGGGAAGCTCCAACTCCCCAATTATCTGGCTACAACAAAAAAGAGGCTACAACCCCCTATGTTCTTCGGCTACAATCGAAAGGTGGCTACAACCACCTATCCTTGCCCCGTCCAACCGCCCTGAAGTAGAAGTAGAATGATGGAACCACTGTCACACTATCATTGTGAGATATACCACTGTACAACTATATCAATCTGTACCACTGATCTGCAGCCAACCAGTACAACTTCCCTGTAATCAATCTGTACCTGAACTGAACATGTATCAACAAAATACAACAGGTATGCGACCTGTAGTGTTGTAGAACATGTATGTACACACCCTATCTATTATGAAGCCCCTGTATGTATGTGACCAAACTGTTATGCAACCTGCGTATGCCTTTTGAAAACTAGGGTTCTCTTTCTTTGAAAACTTCTAACCTTGTGTAACTTCTTTCACATAGATCTGTAATCTGTCACTGCATCTAGACTGTATCTGTACCCTATGCATGAATCCTCATACATATATCTCTCTATTCATGTTCCATAATTGTGTGTAGTCATGAATAAGTATAATAACCCTCACATGATCTAGACTTCAAACCCTTTCTGATATTCAGCCTCTCAATACATCAACCAATACAAGATCTCAAACATATACCACAAAAACCCTTAGCCATATGCCAAGAAATACAATATGTGCCTCAACAAGAAGTAGCAATGATAAATATACCAACATTGTATTTCTGTAGATCTGAATTATACAGAAGATCCCATGCAACCACTAGTCTCTCTAGGGAGAATTATCAAATCTCCATAACCATTTCTCATGCATACATCAAAATCCAACTATTCATAGAAATAAGACATTCCTTTTGAACCCATGGATATATATGATGTATC
This sequence comes from Picea engelmannii, assembly GCA_009831015.1. Taxonomy (NCBI): domain Eukaryota; kingdom Viridiplantae; phylum Streptophyta; class Pinopsida; order Pinales; family Pinaceae; genus Picea; species Picea engelmannii. The sequence continues at coordinate 26,100 of ML792418.1, read as the reverse complement.
TGAGCACTGTAGACCTTCTTGGGAGCTTGATCTCATAATATAGAACCTCTGCATCTTCATCTTTTCAAGTTTCCATGGCTTTACCAATATGTACGCATCCTAATACACTGCCAACCTGTGTACGTACGCACCCTAATACACTGTCACCCGCATATGTCAGCCCACGTACGTACGTACGCACCCTAATACACTGTCAGCCCACGTACGCCTTAGAAATTAGGGTTTTTTAGTATTCACTGTAATTCCGAGACTTTCGTCGTCAACCCTTCGCAACTTCAGATGTATCAATGAGTACTTGAAATAAGCCTCACACACAAAAGATATTCAATGTGTTCAAGTGTGATTAAATAAGGGATCCTTGCCTCTTATTTGTACTTTCATGTAGCATTCCACTTTCCTTATTTTAGGGAGTTCTCCATTAACTTTATTATTTAAATAATTTCTTTTGCAAACACTTTGACTTTTAGGGGATTCTAGATGACTCATGAGGGTTCTCGAACTTCACATGGCCATAACTCTCTAACCATGAGGAGTTATGTGATTTTCCACATACCATCGAAAATGGCATGACATGTACTATCCATTTGGAATAGTCTTACCTGCAAATATCTCAAAACTCATATCATTATCCATCAAACAAAATTGGGTCCATTACCCAAACCATTGTGCTACCATACATTATTCAAGGGTTGGCATCAATGACAACCAACTCATTTAATCAACAACATTTTCTATATTATGTTCAAGGTGATTTTGGACAGTTTCATTTGGGTGATGATGCACCATGCAAAATTGTTGGAATGGGTAAGGTAAAAATAAAGCAAAGAGAATGGAAACCAATGGTTATTGAAAGTGTTAAAACATGTACCAGATCTATGGAAAAGTCTAATTTCAACAGGGTAGTTGGGAAGTGAAGGTTGTATATCTATATTTACAGATAAGGCGTGGAAGGTCACCAAAGGATCATTGGTGATAGAAAAAGGAGAGAAGTTAGGTACATTGTATTCATGTACTTGTAATAATGATTCTTCTATCTCTTTAGCTTCTACAAGAGTGGATACAACAATTTGGCATCGTAGGCTTGGACACATGAGTGAGAAGGGGATGCATATACTTCACAAAATGAATTTGTTGCTAGATAATAAACAAATTGATTGGGATTTCTGTGAGCATTACATTTATGGAAAATAGAAGAGAGTTAGATTTCTCAAAGTCGGAAAAGAAAAGAAGAGTGAAAGGTTAGAGCTTGTGCATACAGATGTATGGGGACCAACTTGGGTATCATATCTTGGTGGCTCTTGCTATTATGTTACTTTTATTGATGATGAAACTAGAAAAACTTGGGTTTATTGCATTCAACAAAAATATGATGTTTTTGATACTTTTAAGAAATGGAAATATTTGGTTGAGAATGAGACAAGAAAAATGTTGAAGTGTCTTAGATCAGAAAATGGAGGTGAATACTACATAAAGGAGTTTGATGATTATTTTTCATATCATGGGATTTGTAGAGATAAGACAGTTCTAGGAACACCAAAAGAAAATGGTGTGTCAGAAAGGATAAACAAGACCATCATGGAGCGTGCAAGGAGTATAAGATTGCATGTAGGGTTTCCCTTATAGTTTTGGCAGATGCTATAAATACTGATGTTTACTTGATAAACAAAGGACCTTCAAGTTATTTGGATGGTGGAATTCCAAAGGAGGCATGGACATGTAAAAATTTAAACTATTCATTTCTAAAGACTTTCAGTTGTGAAGCATTTGTCCATATTGATAAATAAAATAGAACAAAGCTTGAAGCAAAATCCAAGAAGTGTAGCTTTATTGGATACGGTGTTAATGATTCTAGTTATCGCTTATGGGATTATGAAAATCACAAAATCATTAGAGGTAGAGATGTCATATTAAATGAGAAGGTCATGTATAAAGATCGGTTGCAGGGAAATAAAAAGGAAAAAGAAAAACCAGAATATAAAATGCTTGATGAGATCATTGGAAAAGAAATTCCAAAGGTACCAGAAAATCAAAATGTACAGCAACAAGAGAAACATGTACCCAAAAATCCTACAAGTGTTGTTATAAGATCTACCAGGTTAAGTAGACCCCCTGAACGATACTCTCCTTCGTTGTATTATTTATTGTTGATTGATTCTAGTGAACTAGAATGTTATGAAGAGGCAATGCAGGTAGACACTAAAAATAAGTGGGAGAAAGGCATGAAAGAGGAAATTGATTCCTTGGTAAATAAACATACTTGGGACTTGGTTCAGTTGCTTGCAGGAAAAAGAGCATTGCAGAATAAATGGATTTACAAGTTGAAGGAATAAGATGGAAGAAAAAAGAAATACAAGGATAGACTTGTTGTAAAGGGGTTTGTACAAAAGAAAGGTATAGATTTTGATGAAATATTTTCTCCTATTGTTAAGATGACTTCAATTAGGACTATTTTAAGTCTTGTGGAAGTAGAATATTTTCATCTTGAACAATTAGATGTAAAAAAAACTTTTATCCATGGGGATTTGGAGGAAGAGATTTGTATGCAACAACCATAAGGGTATGAGGTCAAAGGAAAGGAAAATTTGGTATGAAGTTTGAAGAGATCTTGTATGGACTAAAGTAAGCTCCAAGGCAGTGGTATTTGAAGTTTGACAGGTTTATGATAGAACAAGGTTATAGTAGATTTCATTTTGATTACTACGTTTATTTTAAAAGGATAAAAAATGGAAGCTATAATATCTTGCTATTGTATGTAGATGACATGCTTGTTGTAGGGTCTAATATGTAGGATATAAATGTGCTCAAGAAGAAATTAGCTAATTCATTTGCGATGAAGGATTTGGGTGCTGTAAAGAAAATCCTTGGTATGAGAATAACAAGAAACAGGGAAAATCGCAAATTGACATTGTCTCAGGGTGAGTACATAGAGAATGTGTTGGAGAGTTTTAGAATGCAGAATGAAAAACCAGTTAGTACACCTTTGGACAACCATTTCAAATAAACTAAGGAAATGTGTCCCAAGACACAGGAGGAGATAGAATACATGCCCAAGGTCCCTTATTCATCAGCAGTTGGGAGTTTGATGTATGCGATGGTTTGCACAAGACCTTATATTGCACATGCAGTGGAAGTTGTGAGCATGTATATCAAAAATCCAGGTAAAGAACATTGGGAGGAAGTAAAGTGTATTCTCAAGTATTTGAGAAGTACTTCTACTCATGCATTATGTTTTGGAGGTTCAAACACTGTTCTACAAGGATATGTTGATTCAGATATGGAAGGTGATAAAGATAGAAGGAGGAGCACCACAGGGTATGTTTTTAAGGTAGATGGAACAACAGTAAGTTGGATTTCAAAAATACAAAAGGTTGTTGCACTTTCAACAACAGAAGCAGAGTATGTTGTTGCTACAAAGGCTAGTAAAGAAATGATTTGGTTACATAGGTTTATGGAGGAATTGGGAAAGAAGTAGGAGAATAACAAGTTATACTATGACAATGATAGTGTCATTCATATTGCAAAGAACACAACCTTCCATTCAAAGAATAATCATATACAACTCGGGTACCATTTCATACAACTCGTCTTGGAAGATGGACATTTGAAGTTGGAAAAGATACATACTAGCTAGAATCCTGCAGACATATTAACAAAGGGAGTAACCAGGGATAAAATGAGTTCATGCTGAGTTTCAATTGGTCTTCAAGAATGAAGGTGAAGATGAAATTTTTTCCAAGTCCAAGGTGGAGTATAGTCCAACAGGTACAACAACAATCGAGTTGTTGTGATAAGTCTCCAAGTGGGAGATTGTTGGTTGTGGAACCTAATTATATTCCTGATTCAGAGGTTTGTTTCATTCGTTCTTGGACCCCACCCCCTAACGAGGGGGTGTGGGGGGGATTCCCCCCCCCC
>ML792418.1:0-22111 GCA_009831015.1 Picea engelmannii | reverse complement strand
GGAAGCGCCTCCGAAGAGAAATATTGGGAAAAATTGACTTGTAAAATATTGTAATTTCGTAGTCAATCTAGATCGTTCATTATAAGGTCACATATTTGACAGTAGAAATTATTTTTAGGGATTTTTCCCTAGAAGGAAAGCCTCTTTTATGAGGGAATTGTATTGTGGATGTGTATTATTGAGAATATTATATTATGAGAGAGGAGACTGTGAGAGAAAGAATGGGAAGTTACAATGGGTGTGTTGTAGGTTGTATCCCTTCATTTTGCTGGATAATAATAAGGAAGGAACTGGAAATTGTTCTGGTAGACATAGCCCACATTGGGTGAACCACGTATATTTGTGTCTCTATTGTATTGTGTATCTTCTATGATCCTATTTTTCTAACATATCACAACGTCTCTATTGTAATGGCTACTACAAATTCCTTCCTCATCCTACTACTACCTGCAATCACGACTGTTTCTTAACCAGAGTTAAAAAAATCATGGACCTATAACTGCAACATAAACTATGAGATAGTATCTTCTAAACATCTCTTCTTTATTTTTTTCCTTGGCTAGAATGGCCTCAATTACTCAACCATTCACAATTGCATATACAATTCTTGTTTCTGTCTGTTTGCGAAAATATGCTTCTTTAGTCTAAAACTTCTCCTCTTGAATAACTTCAAGATTTCTTCTCCAATTTCATAGCACAGTTGCGCTCTGATCCCCAAATGATGACCCAATGAGACGTTTATCCACATACGCAGAGTTTAGAACCCTCTGGTGGCAACTTCATTAATCAATATCCCATGAAACATTGATGAGATGCCCAAGGTATGAACTCTGGTTAACAAAACTCAAAATCGTATCTTGGACCATTTTGTCCCTATCTGAATTATTTTCCAAATGCCGAGAAGTGTTTAACAAAAGTGATTTCCTTAAGTGTTCTTCATCATGGTGCTAAGCTCCCTATCCTCTACATGACCAATTCTCTATGAACATGGACTTATTCACTTGAGTGCTTATCTTTGGCGCTCCTCCATATAACCACAGACCATGATCATAGGCTTATTAGATTGATGTTTCTTTATCACAACCATAATACATACACTCGTCACCATTTTTCCAGTACAAAATGATGAAACCTTGACTTCTAGAATATCAATACTGTAGTACCAAGTATTGGTTTTACCGGCTTTATGCAACCATAACTTACGAATTTGTCAGTGGCCGAGATGTTGATAAGTTGATATGCAGGGAACCTGATATAAATTCGAGGCTGGTGGTGTCAAAATTCTCAGGATCAGGAGATCGATATAGCAGGGCACCGATAGCTCTTTCACTCCTTAACAATATATCCCCAATCGAGATACTGATAGGTTGGAACCTTTGCGATGGAACCACAATGTTGGGAAGTTAGGATGTCAAGGTAATGTAATACTTTGTGATCAGTTTAAAAATGTGTCGGGGATGGTAGGCCAGTATTTTAGAATGTATACTGTCAGTAGAATGGATTACTAGCTTTAAAAAAATTGTCACACAATGGAATTGTCAATGGGTGGTATGTCAGTATTATCAAGAGTCGTCGATCTACTTGGGGTCTTCACTCCATATTTGATCTCCACTATTCACTACCTTCAATTATTCACAATATTGTAATGGATCACTGTTAATCATTTCATGATCAACGATCGGTATTATCCATAGAACACTTCATTCTTCTTTGACTCAATTCAATGATGCAAATTTCAAGATAAATCCACAACCACGATTCACTCCTTATCCTTATCGGATGCTCATTGTTCCTAGAAATTTACACGGGATTCAAACTCTATTCTTTGAGGGTATTTGATCCCTTTTTTGACCTACACATAGAATAAAAATTGATTCCTTCAAGCCACTAATTCAATCCTAATATGCTCGAAGAGCTTCATCTCTTTGGCTCGATTTCGCTATGCTCTCTAGTTTCCTCTGTTTCATACTCTTCCACAAAGTTCATAGGAACTTAATTATTTTCGAACTCATCACTCTCACACAAAGAACTGATTACTATAATGCAAAGAAACTTGATTGTTCATTCATGGATTATTCACACACATCCACATAGAAATATACATGCACTCACAAAATTTTCATTAATTCAATCACTGTACATGGTTTCAGAAAATATTTCTTAGCTCAATCTATAGTTTGGGCTTGTTCTCAACCCTCTCTCACTCATTTGGTCGAATTCCTCAATAATTGGCCGTACTCTCCTTCTGGCTTGATTCCTCATTAACTGGCCACAGATACATGCCATAAGGCTTACAATTTATGCATGGAAGATGCACTTCCAACTCAACGAAACAAATTCCTAAGAATGTGAAACTAAATACAACAATACCACTCTCACTCTTTACAATTGATGAGGATCAATTAGATCAAATCCTCCATACTTAGAACAACCCACCTAATTGATGCAGGAGCATCGTCAACATCAAGCAAGCATGGGGGCAAGCGCCACACATTTTGAGCATATGTTAAATTGTTTAAAACTTTTTGAAGGGTGGATGTGCCAAACTTAAATGTGATAGTTAAGGAGAGGCGTACTTATGTATTGTAAAGGACCTTGAGAGATCCTCTCTCATCCATAGTAGGTAGAAGGCATTTATGTAAGTAGGTAGAATTGAATATTAGATTAGACAGTTTTTAGAAGGAGTGGAGGGAAAACGGATATAGACACCCTCATTGTATATTGTAACATTATTGAAGAGCATAGGAGAGAAGAAGAGAGATGGGTAGCATACTCCATGTACAGAAGTTCTGAATTAATACAAAGAAGTTGTGATTCAAATTCATGGTGTTCGTATATTCTCTGTGTATGCATCTTCAAATGTTATGCTCTTGAATGTTTTTCTCTTTCTATCATGAAATTGCTTTTAAGCTATGTATGAATGATTTCCTGTTGAATATTTGGAATCTGAGAGAGGAAGAGTAAGGAGAATGAGTTTCAATTGCTTCTTTGTTTGAGCAAGATTCCTGTAAGGAGTGCAGTTGAATTGTCCGCAAGGAGTGCGTCGACAAGGAGTTCAGAGGGTTGTCTCTGAAAGCTCAGGAGAGGTAGCTCTTGTTCTCATTTCATCAAAGTGCAGCTAGGCACAGGAGCCGTGCAAGGAGTGCATAGGCCAAGGAGAGTCTCAGGGTTGCGAACCTGAGAAAAATATCGAAGGACTGCTGCTCCAGGTGTGTGCAGAGTCGAAGTACATAACACCTGAGAGTGGTTGGGGATCGCCTCGAGGAGTGCGCACCAGACTCTTTTCTAAGGCTCGAAGTTGTGAGAAGCTCAAGAGGAGTAAGGCCTTTGAAAACGTTGAGAGACATCGAAAGTTTGTAGCGCAAGCAGATAAGTCCAAGGAAGAGTCCTTGGTTTCCTTCGTAGAAATCATCAAAGGGAAGAGACCGATGGTCAGGAATCTGTGGGGAGGATTAGCAAAATCCCACCATCCATCAGATCTGTAAGACAAGCGAGGGGGTTACGGCTACATCCGGAGTTCAAGCTTAGGAGATTGTGGACCGTCAGATCTCATTCAAACACCTTCCATCCGTTGGATTGACCGGGAGTTGCACGAGGTTTAAACGTCGTGAACGGGAGGAGGAAAGTTCCGACGGGAGGCGTAACCATCGAAATTTCAGCATTCGTGAAATCAGGAGTCACGAGGACGAGTGATCGGGAATTTTCATAGTGAAAGTCCCGAAATCAATCTGAGCCGTCCATCTTGAGGAGACAGGTGGCAATCATCGAGCGCCCGTTGGCATTTCGGCGACTGGGGTTTTAAGTTGACAAGAACTTGTGTCATCGGGGTATCGAAAGTCTCGAAATCCCGAGGTTGAATTAGGACCGTCCATCTTGAGGGGACATGCGGCGAAGATCTAAGATCTCAGAGTTTCGGGATTCAGCAAATCAGAAGTTCTGTGGGCAAAGGATCAGGAAAATCCATGTTGAAAACCCCATAAACGATCGGAGCCGTCCATCAGTTGGGACACGTGGGCGAGATCCAAAGCCCATCGGCATTTCGGTCATCAGGACTCACATAGGTAAGGGTTTTGGTTTTGCAGTTGGTGAAAACCCAAGTGTCAATCTGAACCATCCATCCACTAGGGGGGACGCGTGTCAGAAATCCTAAGAAAGTCGGGGATCGACATTTCGTGAGTCCTGGAGGACTTTCCATTCGGAATTGCGAAGTCTGATTTTTCGAAAAGAGGAGAGTTCCATGTGGGACTCAGCTAACGTCATCTCGTCATAACGAGGCATCAGGATTCTCCATGGAGAAAACCCCGAAGCGGCGAGGACCGTCCACCCTTGAGGACGCGTGGCGACAATCGCAATCATCGGGAAATTTACCAAAGGAAAAAGTCATCCATCGGGAAATCGAGAATCGGGAAATCGGGATTTCTGTGGACAAGAGGTTTAGTGCACTTCGGCATTCGAAACCTCGAACCCCGGTAAAAGGTATGACTGCGGTCATATAAAGGCAGGTCACATGACTAGGGCATAGCCAGGAGGGGCTAAAGCACAAAGGGAGCATATAGGGAAAGAGGAGATCGGGAAATCAGGAACCAAAGGGTTTATGACATCGGGGATTTGGAAACCCCGAAACCCAATTATGACTTTCTGTGGTGAACAGAGAAGGGACCGGACCTAAAGGCCGTAAGGTGCCGAAAAAGACCTGTGGGTCAAGTTTGAATAGAGATTCTAGGGGAGAATTGAAGGAGCCACTCCAGCTCGAGGGTGAACATTAAACGATCCTTAAAGACCGGGAGGTCAGCACAGAGGCCTTTTGTCGAGGTAAGGGGTGCGGCTGAGTCAGTTTGGTATCAAATCCTAGAAAAGCTTCTTTTCTTTCAGTAGCAGGGAGAAGGAAGATTCACCATGACGCTGATAAGAAGAGATAAACAATCACCTGATCCAAAGGAGGAAAGGGAGACGTCCAGAGGAAGGGGTAGACAGGTGCAGAATCCATAAGTAGAAAGAGATCTGCATAACATACGCGACAGACTTGTGGACATGGAGATAAGACAAAAACACACAGCTGATGTGGGAGATATCAGTGAGTCCGAAAATGAAGATGATGCTGGACATAGAGAAGAAGAAGTCACAGCAGAAGATGCAGCAAATGAAAGCTTGCTTAAAGTTGTTGCAAGAATGGGTGCAAAGGCGAAGATGGGCATTCCAGTTTATGAGGGAAGTCTAGATGTAGAAGAGCTTCTAGACTGGATTAGAGCTCTAGACACCTACTTTGACTATGAATATGTCGAAGAGGACAAGAAGGTCAAGATGCCGTCATGAGATTAAAAGGACATGCAACATTGTGGTGGGATGAACTACAAGCGGATAGGCGTTGCCAAGGCAAGTAGAAAATTAAGAGCTAGGACAGGATGATTGCAAAGATGAAGGCAAAATTCATCCCCAGGGATTACCAGATTACTCTGTTCAAGAGAATGCAGAACCTGAGACAAAAGCTGATGTTAGTGAAGGAATATACTGAGGAATTTTACAGGCTGAATATCAGGGAAAGTCATTGTGAAAGAAATGATGATAAGGTAGCCAGGTATATGAATGGCCTGAGATATGAGATTCAGGATGAGATGAGTATGTTGACCATCTGAATGGTGGAAGATTATTATCAGATGGCTCTAAAAGTGGAAGAGAAGCTGAGCCGAAAGCAAGGTCAAAGAGGCTGAGGTAGAAGTCAGCCCAGAGGCAAATCAGTTGCCCGGGATCAATATCAGAAGCCCAAGGAGGACTGGAAGAAACCTCAGACTCGAACTGAGAGAGGTGGAAGCTCACAATGAGGGAAATATGCTGAACATAGAGGACAACATACTGAGCAGAGAGGAGGATATGGTGATAATAATACTTTTCCTTGTACTAGAGGTAGAGGAAGAGGCAGAGGTGGAGTAATTACATGCTTCACATGTGGAAAGAATGGGCACAAGTCTTGTGAGTGTCCTGATAAAAAGAAAGAGGGTGGAGAGACTCACATCGTTGAAGCTCAGGGGTGAAATGTTGAGGCGGAGAATGCTGAAGGTGGAAGATCACTAATGATGCAAAAGGTTCTTTTGACACTCGAGAAGGAGGTGGAGAATTCAGTGCAAAGAAACAGTCTTTTTCGGACTGCTTGCAAAACCAAAGATAGGGTATGCAAGGTCATTGTGGACAGTGGAAGCAAAGATAATCTTGTCTCAACCGAGATGGTAGAAAAGCTGGAGCTGGAAACGATTGAACATCCAAGTCCATATAAAGTTTCATGGCTACAAAAGGGACATCAGGTAAATGTCACTAAACAATGTTTAGTTGAGTTTAAAATAGGTGGATATAATGATAAGATACTCTGTGATGTTATTCCTATGGATGTTTGTCATTTATTGTTGGATAGACCATGGCAATATGATAGAAATGTGATTCATGATGGGAGAATGAACACATACACCTTAGAGAAGAATGTAATTAAAGATAAGGAGGTGAAACCTGAAGTAAGCAACACTGTACTTCTCATGAGTGGGAAGGAACTCCTTAACGAGGTTAAGAAGAAGGAGGAACCACAATTCTTTGTGGTCAGGAAACCGAGAATTGTTTTGACCAGCACAAGAGTGGATGATTTACCATAAGAAGTTCAGGAACTGCTGGAAGAGTTCACTGATATAGTAGTGGACGAATTACCTCGTTCGTTGCCACCGATCAGAAGTGTGAGTCACCATATTGATCTCATACTAGGAGCTAGTTTTCCAAATAAATCCACGTACAGATTGACGCCGCAAGAGAATGAAGAGGTAAAAAGACAAGTCTAGGAGTTGTTGGACAAAGTTCTGGTCAAGGAAAGCTTGAGCCCGTGTGTTGTTCCGACAGTACTCAGTCCGAAGAAAGATGGAGGTTGGAGAATGTGTACTGATTCAAGAGAAATTAACAAGATAACCATCAGGTATAGATTTCCATTGCTAAGGATGGATGATCTGATGGACTGTTTAAGTGGAGAAATTTTTTTTTCGAAGATTGATCTGAAGAGTGGATATCACCAGATTCGCATGAGGGAAGGTGATGAGTGGAAAATAGCCTTCAAAACCAACGAAGGGTTGTATGAATGGCTTGTTATGCCGTTTGGCTTAACAAATGTGCCAAGTACCTTCATGAGGTTGATTAACGAAGTCCTGAAGGAGTTCATCGGGAAATTTGTCATCATGTATCTGGATGACATAGTGATTTTCAGTAAAACAAGGGACGAGCATCTGAAACACTTGACTATTGTGATGAAGAAATTACAGCAATAGAAGCTGCTCATAAACATGAAGAAATCCTCATTCATGAAGACAGAGCTCATTTACTTGGGGTTTGTTATTTCTGCAAACAAATTGAGGATGGATCCAGATAAGGTGGAAGTGATCAAGAATTGGCCATCACCGAATAACATATTTGAGGTGAGAAGTTTTCATGGGTTAGCTAGTTTCTACCGGAAGTTCATCATGAATTTCAGTGGGATTTGTGCAACAATGATGGACACAGTGAAGAAAAGACAAATCTTTTCACTGGACATAAGAGGCTGAGAAGAGTTTTAATTTGTTGAAGAGGAAAATCATAGAACAACCAATTCTGGTGTTGCCAGATTTCCAAAAGACATTTCAAGTGAAATGTGATGCAAGTGGATTTGCAATAGGGGCAGTCTTGAGTCAAGAAGACAGGCCAATAGCATACCTCAGCGAGAAGCTGAATGAAGCAAAAGTGAAATACTCCACTTATGACAAGGATTTTTATGCTATCATACATGCATTGAAGAAATGGAGGCATTACTTGATACCCAAAGAGATTGTCTTATACAGTGACAATCATGCACTGCAGTTTGTGACTCAACAGGAAAAGTTGAATCAGAGACATGTAAAATGGGTGGAATATATGCAAAATTTCACTTTTGTGATTAAATATATTTCTGGTACTACTAACAAAGTGGCTGATGCTTTGAGCAGGAAGTGTTTGTTGTTGCAGGAGTTCTGAGTCAAGACGTTGGGTTTTGATGATCTCAGGGACATGTACGCAGATGATCAGGATTTTAAAGAGGCATATGAAGCAGCTGAGAATCCAGTTCTCAGAGACAGAATCCAATGGGCAGAATACATGATCCAGGAAGGATTGTTGTTTAAGGGCAATCAACTCTATATTCCAAAGTGCTCCATGAGGGAGAATCTGTTGAAGGAGAAACATAGTGGAGGATTAGCAGGACACTTTGGTCATGACAAGATGTTCGCAAAGCTGAATGAATCATATTTTTGGCCGGGAATGCGAGCATATGTCAAAATATTTGTGGACAGGTGTAGAATTTGCCAGCATTCAAAGGGAAGGAGACAGAATGCAGGATTCTATCAACCATTTCCCATACCAGGAAGGCCGTGGAATGCAATTAGCATGGATTTTGTATTGGGGTTGCCAAGAACACAAAGAGGTGTTGATTCAATCTTTGTGGTGGTGGATAGATTTTCCAAGATGGCACACTTCATTCCATGTCAGAAAACTAGTGATGCGACTCACATTGCGAACTTGTTTTTCAAAGAGGTCATTCAACTTCATGGGTTGCCGAGGAGTATAGTTTCGGATCGAGATACAAAATTCATAGGGAATTTTTGGAGGACCTTATGGAAGAAACTAGGAACTAACTTTTCGTTTAGTTCAGCTTATCATTCGCAGAAGGATGGACAGACAGAAGTAGTGAATAGAAGTCTGGGAGATTTGTTAAGAAGCTTGGTGACAGAGCACCACAACCAGTGGGACAGTATCTTTCCACAGGCAGAGTTTGCTTATAATGACTCAATCAACAGAAGTACAGGACAGAGTCCATTTCAGATTGTTTATGGCATGCAGCCGAGAGGAATTTCTGAATTGAGATATTTAGAACAGAATGCGACTAGGAGTGCTAGTGCAGAAGATTTCACAGAAGCGATGAAGGAATTTCACATCCAGGTGAAGCAGCGATTACATAATTCAAATCAGGAGTATAAGCGTAGAGCAGATCAGCACAAGAGGCAACTTCAGTTTGAGGTTGGTGATTTGATTCTGGCACATTTGAGAAAGGAAAGGTTCCCAAGAGGGACATATAACAAACTGAAGATGAAGAAAATTGGACCGTGTAGGGTCTTGAAGAAATTTGGGGACAATGCTTATGAGATTGAATTACCCGGTGGGATCGGAATTTCTCCGATATTCAATGTCTCATATTTGTACCCATACACAAGCGAGGAAGCAGGAACAAGTGATGAACAATCAGAGGTCCAGTGGCAAAAGCAGATGCCAGTCGCAGAGATGCCACATATGGAAAGCATATTAGACAAAAGGGTTGGCAAGAAGACCAGAAGAAAGCAATACTTTGAATATTTGGTAAAGTGGAAGGGCCATCCAGTTGAATATGCCAGCTGGGAGAATGAAGAAGAGATTCAGAAGCATGGAAAGACCGTGCAAGAGCTCATGGACAGGATCCCATGAAAATTTTCAAGCGAGGGAGTATGATGTAGGAGCATCGTCAACATCAAGCGAGCGTGGGGGCAACGCCACACATTTTGAGCATATGTTAAATTGTTTAAAACTTTTTGAAGGGTGGATGCGCCAAACTTAAATGTGATAGTTAAGGAGAGGCGTACTTATGTATTGTAGAGGACCTTGAGCAATCCGCTCTCATCCATAGTAGGTAGAAGGCAATTATGTAAGTAGGTAGAATTGAATATTAGATTAGACAGTTTTTAGAAGGAGTGGAGGGAAAACGGATATAGACACCCTTATTGTGTATTGTAACATTATTGAAGAGTATAGGAGAGAAGCAGAGAGCTGGGTAGCATACTCCATGTATAGAAGTTCTGAATTAATACAAATAAGTTGTGATTCAGATTCATGGTGTTCGTATATTCTCTGTGTGTGCATCTTCAAATGTTATGCTCTTGAATGTTTTTCTCTTTCTGTCATGAAATTTCTTTTAAGCTATGTATGAATGATTTCCAGTTGAATATCTGGAATCTAAGAGAGGAAGAGTAAGGAGAATGAGTTTCAATTGCTTCTATGTCTGAGCAAGATTCCTGCAAGGAGTGCAATTGAATTGTCTGCAAGGAGTGTGTCGACAAGGAGTTCAGAGGGTTGTCTCTGAAAGATCAGGAGAGGTAGCTCTTGTTCTCATTTCCTTAGAGTGCAGCTAGGCACAGGAGCCGTGCAAGGAGTGCACAGGCCAAGGAGAGTCTCAGGGTTGCGAACCTGAGCAAAATATCGAAGGACTGCTGCTACAGGTGTGCGCAGAGTCGAGGTACATAACACCTGAGAGTGGTTGGGGGTCACCTCAAGGAGTGTGCGCCAGAGTCTTTTCTAAGGCTCAAATTTGTGAGAAGCTAAGGAGGAGTAAGGCCTTTGAAAACGTTGAGAGGCATCGGAAGTCCAGGGAAGAGTCCTTTGTTTCCTTTGTAGAAATCATCAAAGGGAAGAGACCGACGGTCAAGAATCTGTGGGGAGGATTAGCGAAATCCCGCTAGCCGTCAGATATGTCAGACAAGCGAGGGGGTTACGACTGCGTTCGGAGTTCAAGCTCAGGAGATTGTGGACCATTAGATATCATTCAAACACCCACCAGCCGTTGGATTGACCGGGAGCTGCACGAGGTTTAAACATCGTGAACAAGAGGAGGAAAGTTCCGACGGGAGGCGTAACCATCGAAATTTCGGCATTCGTGAAATCGGCAGTCACGAGGACGAGTGATTGGGAATTTTCATAGTGAAAGTCCCGTAATCAATCTGAGTCGTCCATCTTGAGGAGACAAGTGGCAATCATCAAGCGCCCATCGGCATTTCGGCGACCGGGGTTTTAAGTTGACAAGAACTTGTGTCATCGGGGTATCGAAAGTCTCGAAATCTTGAGGTTGAATCAGGACCGTCCATCTTGAGGGGACACGCGACGAAGATCTAAGATCTTGGGAAAAGTCCCGAAAGGGAAGACTCCATCGGAGTTTTGGGATTCAGCAAATCGGAAGCTCTGTGGGCAAAGGATCGAGAAAATCCATGTTGAAAACCCCATAAATGATTGGAGCCATCCATCAGTTGGGACACGTGGGCGAGATCGGAAGCCCATCATCATTTCGGCCATCGGGACTCACATAGGTAAGGGTTTTGGTTTTGCAGTTGGTGAAAACCTGAGTGTCAATCTGAATCGTCCATCCACTGGGGGGGATGCGTGTCAGAAATCCGAAGAAAGTTGGGGATCGACATTTCATGAGTCCTGGAGGACTTGCCATTCAGAATCGCGAAGTTTGATTTTCCAAAAAGAGGAGAGTTCCGTGTGGGACTCAGCTGATGTCATCTCGTCATAACGAGGCATCGAGATTCTCCATGGAGAAAACCCCTAAGCGGTGAGGATCGTCCACCCTTGAGGACGCGTGGTGACAATCGCAATCATCGGGAAATTTCCTGAAGGAAAATGTCATCCATTGGGAAATCGAGAATCGGGAAATCGATATTTCCGTGGACAAGAGGTTTAGTGCACTTCGGCATTCGAAACCCCGAACCCCAGTAAAAGGTATGACTATGGTCATATAAAGGCAGGTCACATGACTAGGGCATAGCCAGGAGGGGCTAAAGAACAAAGGGAGCATATCAGGAAAGCAGAGTTTGGGAAATCGGGAACCAAAGGGTTTATGACATCGGGGATTTGGAAACCCCGAAACCCGATTGTGACTTTCTGTGGTGAACAGAGAAGGGAATAGACCTAAAGTCTGTAAGGTGCCGAAAAAGACCTGTGGGTCAAGTTTGAATAAAGATTCTAGGGGAGAATCAAAGGAGCCACTCCGGCTCGAGGGTGAACATTGAATGATCCTTAAAGACCGGGAGGTTAGTGCAGAGGCCTTTTGTCGAGGCAAGGGGTGCGGTTGCATCACTAATGCAACTAATTTGCTCAATTAAGTCATTTACATCATAATTAGGGAAAACAAACCCTATCCTTCTAGAATATGATAAAAAACTTAGGAAAACACAATCAAATCCATTAAGGGAACCCACTTCCTTTAATAAACTTCAAGACCYCSTAAAGTCTAATCAACAAGTTTGACTTTGGAGGAAAAATGCTCCTGGATCAGACTCCCAGGGTGATTTTTTTTTTCATGATCTCCTAATCATGAGTCTTAATGTTTAATTCCTCGTGGATCCCAAATATGATGTTGTTGTCCACTTGCTTTGATATTCTACTACTGTATTGTTGTTTCCTCCAACCTTCCTGGATCCCAAACTTTACTTTGTTGCTATGCAAACTCCTTACTTCCTTCAATAAGTTTTATTTGCATGCTTCTCTTCTTGTTCTTCTTATGTTATTTCTACTTGGAAATATTCATCAAATGCATCCAAAACTCCTCCAATTGAAGGTCCAATTTAGCCTTTTGTTGGTACACATCATTGCTACAATTTGTCTGCTACAAATTTCCACAGAAATCTTTTATGGCTACTGCCATATCTTTGTCTTCATACCTCTATCTGTCCTCCACTTCCTGAAGCACTGCTCTCAAAATAAAAAGTTATGCAATCAATATTGCATATCTCTAAGCTACATGCTTAATATATATTATTTCTCAAACAAATTATGTTTTTGGATTCTATTAAAATGAAAGATTTGCAATAGACACTTTATACATTTTCACAAAGACTTCTCCATGATCATACACCAACAATCTTTAGAACCATCATCATAATTCACGATCATTTCTTCTTTGGAAATTTCCATGCTTGCATCACTATAGTATTGCATAACCCATTCAAAATTCTATATACTTCATTACTTGAAATATTTCCAAGCCAACTTACTGCTCTCTTCACATTTTCGTCCTCCTTGTTCTATTAAGCACCTTCATTCTTTGAACATGTATAATCTCCCTTTTGACTGCTTTTATGAGACAATGGTGTCTCTTCTTCTGATATGACATTTTTATGCATTTGTCCCTCCTCTATGATTTTAGGAGGCAATTCTTCCTTTATGACGGCTTCAAGTGGAGACCTATCTTCATAAATTGCATAATATGTACTACATGCAACTACACACAATTTATTAATTTTATAAACATGAGACTTATGACTCTGTTTAGATGCTTCTAGCATCCTTTCCTTATGATGCAATTAATTTCCCAAGTTCTCCATGAGGTCTACACTCTGAACCTCATCTTCCTCTCCAAGCATCACTCCCTTCTATGGTTAACAAAAGTAAATTGTTGGTCCTACTTCTAAGGACTTCCTGTACTCATCTTCTCTATGTTCTTCCTCTATGATCCAAGCATACAATCTATGCCTTAGCTTCACCTACAACATATGCCATTTCACCTTTATCTTCCTCAATATCTAGCCATATCTTTGATCTGCCTCACCTTCCTGTAAAAACTTCATTACTATACTGAGTATTTCCTTCAACTCAACGTATTCTCTGTCAAATTCCTCTTGATTCATCTAATATCTACCAAATGTTTTGTCACTCTCTTTCCTCTTGTTGTGGTTTCTCTCTAAACCCATGACATGACTATCAATATTCGTCTCTATCTCCTCCCTTTGTGAGCTTCTCCTTTCCCACTATGAGCTACATCAAGCCATTTCCCTCTATAGTAATTCTCCCTACTTTTCCACTCAATACCACATCAAGATTTCCTCATGAGCTTGAACTTTAGACATCACATGTTCTCTCCTCTAGAACCTTTTGAGAATTCCCTACTCTTCTCTGACTTCTACATCTACTCACACTCTTCTGAGAACTTCTATTTTCCTCCTTACTTCCAATCCTCAGTTGAAAGTGTCTACAACATCCCTTGCAAAAAGGTTTTTTTTGCCACAATCTTCTCCACTTGAGAACATTGGTTTCTCCCTCTTCCTCTATAACAACTTCTCTGCTATAATGGCTGCTACAAATTCCTTCCTTGTCCTACTACCACCTCAATCACAATGGTTTCTTAACTAGAGTTAAGAAAACATAGACCAATACCTACAATATCTACTCTGTGATCTTAGATTCTCAACATATATTCTTAATTTTGTTCCTTGGATGGAATGGCCTCAATTACTCAACCATTCACAATTGCATATCCAATTCGTTTTTTTTTTTGTTTTTTTTCCTGTCTGGCAAAATGTTACTTTAGTCTAAATCTGCTCCTATTGAATAATTTTTGGATTTATTCTCAAATTTCAGATCATATCTTCACTCTGATACCAAAATGATGACCCACCAAGTCGTTTACCCACATACGTAGAGTCTGGAAAACTCTGATGGAAGCTTCATTAATCTATATTCTCTGAAACACTCGTAAGATTCCCAAGGTATGAACTTCAGTTCAGAAATATCAAAATCGTATCTTGGACCATTTTGTCCCTACCAGAATCATTTTTCAAATACATAGAAGTGTTGAATAGAAGCACTTTCCTTACGCGTTCTTTGTCACGATGCTAAGCTCCTTATCCTCCACATGACCACTATGCTATGAACATGGACTTATTCACTTGAGTGCTTATATTTGGTACTCCTTCTCCATATAATCAAGGAACATGATCACAGACTTACTAGATCAATGCTTCTTTATCACAACCATAACACACACTCGTCGCCAGTGTTCTGATCTGGTATGATGGAACCTTGATTGCTATAATCTCAATACCAGAGTATCGGGTATTGATTGTACTTTCGTTATACAACTATAACTCACAAATATGTCAATGATGAGGATCCCGATAGGACGATATGTGGGGAACCCAATATAGAGTCGAGGTTGGTGGAGTCGATATCCTGGGGATCATGATATTGGGATATTGGGGCACTAGTATCACTTTCATTCCTTAACAATATATCCCGAGATGATATGAGAGTAGGTTGGAACCTTTGCGATGGAACCCTGATGTTGGGATGTCAGGATGTTAGGGTAATGTAAAAAAATTTGATCAGTTTAACAATGCATCAAGGTTGGTATTTCAAAATGTCGGTTCTTGGAAGAATGGATTACCAAATTTGAAACAATCATCACACAATGGAATTTGTGGATGGGCGATATGTCGATATTATCGAGAGTCATTGATTTGGTTGGGGTATCCACTCCAATTTTGATCTACATCATTGGTTTCCTTTACTTATTCCACGATATTGTTAATGGATCGTCCTTGATCCTTTCATGATCAACAATAGGTATTCTCCACATAACACTTCATTTTTCTCTGATTTGATTCGATGACGTAAATCTTAGGATAAATCCATGGCCATGATTCACTCCTTATCTTGATCGGATGGTCATTGTTCCTCGACCTTTACATGGGATTTAAACTCCATTCTTTGAGGGTATTTGATCCTTGTTTCGACCTGCACATAGATTAAAACTTGATTTATTCAAGCCACTAATTCAATCCTAATCTGTTCGAAAAGATTCATCTCTTCATCTCGATTTCGTTATGCTCTTCAGTTTCCTCTATTTCTAACTCTTCCACGAAGTTCATAGGAACTTCGTTCTTTTCGAACTCGGCCCTCTCACAGAGAACCAATTACTATAATGCACATAACCTCGATTGTTCATTCATGGATTATTCCCACATATCCACATAGAAATATACACACATTGACAACATTTTTATTAATTCAATCATTGTACATGGTTTCAGAAAATATTTCTCTGCCCGATCTATAGTCTGGGCTTCTTCTCAACTCTCTCTCACTCCTTTTTCTAAATTCCACAATAATTGGCCGCACTCTCCTTCTGGCCTGATTCCTCATTAATTGGCCACACATAGATGCCCTAAGGTTTACAATTTATGCATGTAAGATGCACTTCCATCTCAACAAAAAAAATTCCTTAGAATTTGCAACTAACTACAACAATAACACTCTCGCTCTTTACAATTAATGATGATCAATTAGATCGAATCCTCCATACTTAGGACAACCGACCTAATCCAACTAATTTGGTCAATTAAGTCATTTATATCATAATTAGGGAAAACAAACCTTATCCTTCTAAACATGTCACCTTTTTTGCCTCAGTTTTCATTTTGCCTCGATTTTCGTGTCCATTGTTGGGCGATTTTTCGGCACATGTTTTTTTCCCATAGTTTTCTATTTCCGGTTAAGGAATTAGGGTTTTTGACTAATCCAGGACATTGGGTTAGGGTTTTGGATGTCACTTGCTCTTATATGTATATTGTATTGTAAACAATGTATGATGGTGAATGAATAGAAAATATGTTGGTTTTCCCGGTTTGGGTTTCTAGGAAAAAAATCTCAGTGTAATGTGTGTATTTGCCATTGTGTCTTTTCTGTTCTTTTACTAAAAATCTGTTTGCAGTAAAATATTGTACAATGTTAAAATCTACAATGAGTACCCACTTTGCATGTTTTTGATAGACCCATAGTGAGATAAATTGGAAATACACAAAAAATGTGTTTCTTTATAATTAAATTTTGCATAAGAAAAACATTTTTTCATGTATTTTGAATTTGTGGCACAGTCGGTCTATCAAAAGTATGTAGAGTGGGTACTTATTGGATGTTGAATTTAATTCTGCATCCAACAAGTTCCTACATTTGAAATTTGGATAAACCTATAAAGAGATAAATAAAAAATACTATTAAAGAAAATATTTTTTTTCTTTTCCTCATCATCATCTTAAATCCTTAAAATTGATATTGATAACACATTTTTTAGGTTCATTTTTTACCTCCAACTTTCTCCCATGTAAATCTAATTAAAAATAAAATCAATTAAAAATCAAATCAATCTTACATCTAGAACTTTCTCTCCATGTGAATGTCCCCACCCCCCCAAAAAAAATCAATGTTACATCTATTTGTATCAAAGACTTAACCTTAATGTCTTTATGTGACCCTAAGTTCATAATTATGTCATTGTATTATCATATACACTTATCCTTAAAGTCTTTAGATGTCACATTTGCAATCCCATGTTCACAACCATGTCATTGTTTTATCAGGGTTGGCTACATCACATGGTGGTGACCATCTTGACTTTACAAGGAACTTAAACTCCAAGATCTTTTTCTAGCTCTCCTTTTATACAAATTTTAAGAACCACTATCTTGAATCCGGTTATATAAAATTACATGAATCACTATATTTTTTGTTGTTTAAAATCTATTTTTTTAATGCAGAAATGGACTAAACATGCGGTAAAAACTCCAGTTACATTTGGATTTTACAGAAATAATTACTCAAATCTAAGAATCCAATAATTTCTCTCTAAATTTCAAGCAAATATCCCCAGAAAAAAAATCATCATTTCGTATAATCTTTAACCAAAACAAACTGTTTAAATAAAAAATCAACCCTATATCTAAGACAAGCTATTCTATTTATTTCATTTTTCAGGAACAGTGAAAATGGCTAGTTAGATTACCTCGTAGATTATTTTTCAGGAGCAGTAAAACTGGCTAGTTAGATTACCTGGTAGATCATTTTTCAGGAACAGTAAAACTGCCTAGTTAGATTACCTGGTGGATCATTTTTCAGGAGAAGTAAAACTGGCTAGTTAGACTGCCTGGTAGTTTACCAGCAACACTAGCCTAAAAATCCTTTCCTAATTTCCCGCTGGACAAAAGCTCAAATGCTAATCTCTCTTGAAACTCACAGTGCAAGCTAGACTAAGTTGTAGGCATCCAACCAACCAGAAACGGTCGTACTCCAAGACCATATACAAAGCAATGGACAAAATTAAAATCACTGTATATAAAATTAACATATTATTATCAATTTTTGTTAGGCATCCAACCAACTAGAAACGGTCCTACTCCAAGACCATAAAGCAAGGGACAAAATTAAGAGCAAAAGCAATGTATATAAAAAATTGAGTAATCTAAAAGTTGGATTTTTTGAATTTTGCATATTTTTTTATTAATTTTTATTGAAATTCAGCTACAAATTGTTGGAACTTTATATTTGAGTGATCGAATTTGTATAATAAAAATGTTTTTAGAATTTTAAAAAATGCTAAATTCATTTATGCATTCAAAAGTGTAATTTAAAAAACAGAAAATAGTGATTTCATCAAAATCTGTTTTACCGGATTCCAATGAAAATTTTCAAAAAATCTAATATTTAGACCTATAAAATAAACATATTATTATCAATTTTTTAAATTAAAAATCAATTTAATAATATTTGACATAAAATATAAATATAAATATTTAATTTTATTTAAAAAATTTCTGTTACATAATAATTAACATAGCAACTTAACTTGGTTGATGAAGGTCGATAGGAGATGATGTGAGATGATAGTGAGCAAACAATGGCGTTACAATTTCCTACTTTACTTAAATATAATAGAATGGGTTTACAATTTCCTCAGCTGACCAACTGCCTTGTAGCATCTTTTCCCACTGGTGTATACTCAGTAAGCAGGTTGGTTAATTATTAATTAGTATTAATCAAATGTCTTGATGATTAATAGACAGAGAATGATATGAACTAGGATTATGGCATTAAATCTTGATCTTTAATTTAGTAGATAGGATAAAGAATATTCTTCTCTCATTAAATACCATTTTATTTCTAATTAAAAAATTAATTAATGTGAAAGTTTTTAATAGGTGTAAACCTATAAACTTAAAAATTCCAAATTCATTTATAGATATTTATCTATCTAGTTTCATCGCTTAAAAATCTTTGTTTTCAAGTTCATTTATGAAATATTTATTTATCTAGTTTCACCAAATTTGAAGAAAAATCATTTGTTTTTTATATCAAAATTTTTTTTTCATAAAATTTTATTCCAAATAAAATCAATTTAGAATATAATTTTAATTTAAAAATTATATTTATAAAAATTTATATAAAATCAATTTAAAATATGATTTTAAATTATTAGCAATTTGCTTTTCTCCAACTAAAAAAAGCTATTTAATAAAAGAGAAAATGTTCCTTAAAAAATCAAGGTGAACAGATTTTATTTACATATTGGTATCATTATATATTGAAATCTTAAAGTTGATAACGCTCTATATAGAAACGCTCATTATATTAGATATTATAATTTTTTTATAATTTATTTTAAAAATATAAAATATACTAATTATTAGGAGGAAGAGGGATGGAAAATATGTCATGTCCACGAGATACAAGATTAGATAGCTCATCATCAAATTGAACAGGAAAAGAATTGAAATACAGAAATTAGTGTTAATCAGTGTTAGTGTTTGAAGCTATCTGTTTCATAATTTATTAATAACAGGTGGACGTTAAATTTATTAGTTTTATAAACATGAGATTTATGATTCTCTTTAGATGCTTCTAGCATCCTTTCCTTATGATGCAATTAATTTTCCAAGTTCTCCATGAGGTCTACACTCTGAACCTCATCTTCCTCTCCAAGCATCAATCCCTTCTATGGTTAACAAAAGTAAATTGTTGGTCCTACTTCCAAGGACTTCCTGTACTCAAGTTCTCTATGTTCTTCCTCTATGATCCAAGCATACAATCTATGCCTTAGCTTCACCTACAACATATGCCATTTCACCTTTATCTTCCTCAGTATCTAGCCATATCTTTGATCTTCCTCACCTTCCTGTAACAACAACATTACTATACTGAGTATTTTCTTCAACTCAACATATTCCCTGTCAAATTCCTCTTGATTCATCTAATATTTACCAAATTTTTTGTCACTCTCTTTCCTCTTGTTGTGGTTTCTCTCTGAACCCATGACATGACTATCAATATTCATCTCCATCTCTTCCCTTTGTGAGCTTCTCCTTTCCCACTGTGAGCTACATCAAGCCTTTTCCCTCTATAGTAATTCTCCCTACTTTTCCACTCAATACCACATCAAGATTTTCTCATGAGCTTGACCTTTAGACATCACATATTCTCTCCTCTGGAACCTTCTGAGCATCCCCTACTCTTCTCTGACTTCTACATCTACTCACACTCTTTCGAGAACTTCTATTTTCCTCCTTACTTCCAATCCTCAGTTGAAAGTGTCTACAACATCCCTTGCAACAAGGTTCTATTTGCCACAATCTTCTCCACTTGAGAACATTGGTTTCTCCCTCTTCCTCTATAACAACTTCTCTACTATAATGGCTTCTGCAAATTCTTTCCTCATCCTACTACCACTTGCAATCACAATGGTTTCTTAACTAGAGTTAAGAAAACATAGACAAATACCTACAAGATCTACTCTGAGATCTTATCTTCTCAACATATCTTCTTAATTTTGTTCCTAGGCTGGAATGGCCTCAATTACTCAACCATTCACAATTGCATATCCAATTCGGGTTTTTTTTCCTGTCTACAAAAATGTTACTTTAGTCTAAATCTTCTCCTCTTGCATAACTTCTGGATTTATTCTCAAATTTCAGATCATATTTTCACTCTGATACCAAAATGATGACCCACCAAGTCATTTACCCACATACGTAGAGTCTGGAAAACTCTCATGGAAGCTTCATTAATGTATATTATTTAAAACGATCATAAGATTCCCAAGGTATGAACTCCGGTTCAGAAATATTAAAATCGTATCTTGGACCACTCTGCCCCTACCAGAATCATTTTTCAAATGCACAGAAGTGTTGAATAGAAGCACTTTCCTTACGCGTTCTTTGTCACGATGCTAAGCTCCCTATCCTCCACATGACCACTACGCTATGAACATGGACTTATTCACTTGAGTGCTTATATTTGGTACTCCTTCTCCATATAACCAAGGAACATGATCACAGACTTACCAGATCAATGCTTCTTTATCACAACCATAACACACACTCGTCGCCAGTTTTTTGATCTGGTATGATGGAACCTTGATTGCTATAATCTCAATACCAGAGTATCAGGTATCGATTGTACTACCGTTATGCAACTATAACTCACAAATATGTCGATGACTAGGATCCCAATAGGACGATATGTGGGGAACCCGATATAGAGTCGAGGCTAGTGGAGTCGATATCCCGAGGATCGGGATATTGGGATATTGGGGCACTAGTATCACTTTCATTCCTTAACAATATATCCCGAGCTGATATGAGAGTAGGTTGGAACCTTTGCGATGGAACATCGTTGTTGGGAAGTCAAGATGTTAGGGTAAAGTAAAACATTTTGATCAGTTTAATAATGCGTCAAGGTCGGTATTTCAGAATGTCAGTTGTTGGAAGAATGGATTACCAAATTTAAAAAAATCATCACACAATGGAATTTGTGGATGGGCGATATGTCGATATTATCGAGAGTCATTGATTTGCTTGGGGTATCCACTCCAGTTTTGATCTACATCATTGGTTTCCTTTACTTATTCCATGATATTGTTAATGGATCATCCTTGATCCTTTCATGATCAACAATAGGTATTCTCCACAGAACACTTCATTCTTCTCTGATTTGATTCGATGACGTAAATCTCAGAATAAATCCATGGCCACGATTTACTCATCTTGATCGGATGGTCATTGTTCCTCAACCTTTACATGGGATTCAAACTCCATTCTTTGAGGGTATTTGATCCTTGTTTGGACCTGCACATAGATTAAAACTTGATTTACTCAAGCCACTAATTCAATCATAATCTGTTCGAAAAGATTCATCTCTTCATCTCAATTTCGTTATGCTCTTCGGTTTCCTCTGTTTCTCACTCTTCCACGAAGTTCATAGGAACTTTGTTCTTTTCGAACTCGTCCCTCTCATAGAGAACCAATTACTATAATGCACATAACCTCGATTGTTCATTCATGGATTATTCACACATATCCACATAGAAATATACACACATTGACAACATTTTCATTAATTCAATCACTGTACATGGTTTCAGAAAATATTTCTCAGCCCGATCTATAGTCTGAGCTTCTTCTCAACATTCTCTCACTCTTTTTTCCAAATTCCACAATAATTGGCCGCACTCTCCTTCTGGCCTAATTCCTCATTAATTGGCCACACACACATGCACTAAGGCTTACAATTTATGCATGCAAGATGCACTTTGTTATCACTGAAATTTCGTCTGCACATGGCGACAAGAACTCCACATCATCTGCACATAGCGACAAGAACTCTACATCATCAAAACAGCAATGAAGTCATTCATGGCACTATTCACAACATTCCAGAAGGGTCAAATACTATA
>ML792417.1:336709-350654 GCA_009831015.1 Picea engelmannii | reverse complement strand
TTTTCTGAAAATTACCACTATGTCCCCTCAAATGC
Organism: Picea engelmannii; assembly: GCA_009831015.1. NCBI lineage: Eukaryota > Viridiplantae > Streptophyta > Pinopsida > Pinales > Pinaceae > Picea > Picea engelmannii. The sequence continues at coordinate 350,619 of ML792417.1, read as the reverse complement.
AAGCCTAAGGAATACAATATTTAATCCCTTATTGTGGGATATTGGGTATGTGACAATTTCCCACCCATCCAATCCACATTGTTTCCATTACTGATTTTTCATGCTAACCATTTGGAAAATAATGGAAGGATTTGGGTTTTTGTTATTGCATAAAACCCTATTTTGATCTTTTTACAACCTCCACATATAAAAATGCACACTTACACATAAGAAATACATGTTTTTCTTTTAAACTCTAATTTTTTCCCTTGTGCAAAATGCATGCCAGGCTTCACAAAAATGCACGCCCGAGTCTTAAAACACCTCCAATTTGAGTGATTCAAGTTGTTGAGGGTGTCTTATATAATTTATACTTGTGTACACATTTTTATTTTCATTTTCAAACATAAATGTGGCTATTATGTAAAAGAGGTAAAATCTACCTTGTAAATCAAAAGAGAAAAATAGTAGAAAATGACCTAATGGAAATGCATGCACATGCTTATATATAGGTCAAAATTTAGTTATAAAAGATTTGGGGTGAATATAATAAAATTATGAATATATTTGTATCACCCTAAGTGTAGTTTCAAATGAAATAATACTTCTACCTTGAACGAAAATTGAAGACTTTCTATAAAATCGAGGGTAAAATTGTCTTACTATAAAATGCATTCCCATGACTCATATGACGTCCAAATTGAGTGATTCAAATTGTGAAGTTTGTATTTTATTATCTTACATCTTGTAATACCTTTAGTTTTTCACTTTAAAAACAAAAACCCTCTTCTTTTCATAGAGGCTAAAACTACCTTGTAAATGCAAAAAAATGCATAAAGGGAAAAATGCATAAAAATACATGAAAACAGGGCATGATGAAAAAATGCACGCCCTATAAAGAAAAATAAATGCATAGGTTTTCTAATTTTATGTTACAATTTATAGGAACATGGATATGTTTTAAACCTTAAAGACTATATACTAGGGTGATATCTCAAGGTTTTTTCCTTTCCCCAATTTCAACAATATTGGATTTTGACACAATGCAAAAGGTTGGAGGATGCATTCCAAACATTTAACAAAAAATGTTTACAAATGTTGGAAGGATGTTCCCCCATAGTTTGAAGAAATGGAAACCATAAAATTATTTCCCTTTCCTCTAATTCCTCTCACATGGGGTCATAACTCATCTTCCTCTCTGTTATGTGTATTATGTTTTTTGGCCTATAGAAATGCATTTATATGTGTTAAATTGGTTGAATATATCCATATATTGTAATTATATTTCTTCATTGTATTTTGTTGTAACAATTAATTACAATGCCATATAACATTAATCTAGAGGAAAATGATAGGAAAATGATTCAAAGGTAATTTACGACATTGGAAGCAAAGGATGATAGGAAATGTTAGTTCCCTTGCAATAAATGCAGAGGCTTCAATAAAGGAAGACTTTTAATAATGATAGTTGAAAGACATTGTAGATAGTTTGGACACGTTGAAGGGGGGTATGAATATCGTCCCTTGGTAAGTTAGTACTCCTTATATGTTTTTATATTGATTGTATTCGTATAAGTTTCTATCCTTTTAATATTTGTGACATACACTAATATCATTTGATTGTTTGTAATTATAAAGAAAGGGCGTCCTAAGTGAGATCTTGGTAATGTGCCAAGTAGTAGTAGAAATCTTGTTTTACACATTGAGGAAGATGGAGCAAATATTGGAGATCAATTTATTCATATGTAAGAATATGACATTGCTAATAGTATAGTTGAGAATGCTGGTATAAATAGATTGATCCAAGACACCTTTTCTCTAATTGATGACAATTTTGATGATATTGATGATGTACCTCTAGTTGAGAAGTCGCAACAACCCCTTTATGAAGGCTCAAGGAAAAAAAAATTCTCTGCTATATTGTTGTTGGTGAACTTGAAGGTATTGAAAGGTTTTTCAAACACTTGTCTCACACAGATACTAAGGTGTTGGAAACATGATCCTTCTTGGATGTGTTACTTGTAACATATTGTAAACATGAATAGTCGTAGGTGATAGGAAACATCTTCAGTTATGGAAGACTAAGAGTCATTTATTGTGTATTTATTTATTAACCTATCACCTTAATTCCAATCATATCAAGTGTGGAGTTATTTTCTTCCTTCTAGATGATCGAGTTGTCTCTCAACAATTTTTTCTTTCTTGGTAGATTCAAGAAAGATCATATCTCTGGAAAGGATGACCTTCTTGTTTGTATTGTCATAAAGTTGATACCCCTTGGTGTTGGACGAAGGTCCAGTTTTGGGAAAAGACCATTTTTGGAGAGAAAATCATGAAGGAAAAGTAGCACGTGTGAGGGAAGCATGCGAGGCGCACATGTAATGGAGACCGAACGACATTAGGGTTAGGGGTTTTGTAGAATATGGTAATGGATGATGAACCAACAATTTGTATAAATAGTACCTAGGAAGTCTAGGAAAGGGGTTGCCCAACTGAAGAGTGAAGAGAGAGAAGAAGGTTGTAAAGATTGGTGAGATGATAAGAGTCGAGCAACTCGATCTCGAGGATTAGATCAAAAGCTAAGGATCCTGGTGTGATCTAGTTAGCTTCACAAGGATCAAGAAGCCTGTTGAGATTGTAGAATCCAAAACTATAAACATGTACGATGCGATCTATTGTTGAGAAATAATAATATAGCTTGAGAGAAAAATATTTGTGGACGTAGCCCACGAGGGGGTGAACCATGATATCACTTGTGTTATGCGACTGAATGTATGGATATTCATTGATATTCATGGTTGTTAATGATTAAATGCTAGATGAATGAATAAATGAACTAGTTAGATATGATATTCCACTTGCATGAGTAAGAACGACTAATTATTGAAACATAAATGAAGATTACAAGGTACAACAACAGATTCTCATTCATTCCCAAGCTGCAAGCGTCTGATCATTGCAACCACCCATAGAACTATCTCGGGTGAGACTGCGTAGTGCACCCTGTGTACTGCGCTACCTTCTGGTTTACCAAGAGGGCTGATAGTTTTAGAGGGATTTTGTTGGGAGATTGTTAAACCTGAACCTAGGTAAACTTATAACAATAAGGTGATATCAGAGTAGATAAAGTAATCTAAGAATGAAAAAGGATTAAAAACCAGAAAATGGTTCTATTTTCGATTGGAACATAATGGGATTGAGTGAATAAGATCTGCTCAAGAAGCACAAAAAGAATTCCAAATCTGGGGACAAAAACATGAGAATATAAAAGGGGATGTTGAGACCGTGGAACCCAATGAAGGCAGAGATCGAGAGCTGGCTGAAAACAAAGGAACTAGATTTTGCGCAGAAAGATAACAAAAACCTGAAGTTGACACCGCGCAAATACCTGGACAAGTACGTATTCAACGACTCGCATGAAGTATTTTTTTGTGTTTTCTCGCATGTATTGCACGAGTGGATATTGAGGTTTAAGGAAAAACAAGCTACAAATTGGATCAGACAGCTAGAGTGGAATCCTATGGAGATCACGCACTTACAACAAGTTGACAATAAATTTACACGCGTAGTAGATTTCTGGTTAAACAACATTATTGCAAGATTTATCACATAATTTTCAGTAGATACTGCGAAGTCTCAATGCAGCAGAGAAAGAGTTCCTGAAGGGACCTTGAGGTAGGTATATCTTATCATTGTATACTTCCATTAAGATATTTCTATATAACAAGGGTGTAATTACAATGGCCTCAAACGACTAAAATTCCCTGCGTACATGGGGGAAGGGGGGAAGCACTGATAAGAGACATAGAAATGGAGGAAGAAATGGATAGAGGAAAGAAGGAGGAGGCCTTGGACCCAATCATGATGGAGGAACACCGTATCAAGAAGATCATGGAAACAGTTGGAAGAATGCGTAATGGAGTACCCTACCAATATAAGATGAACAACAAGAAGAGAGTCGTAGCTGGAAGAGAAGGTTTGGAAAGTAAAGAAGAAGAGGTAGAGGATATTCTGGCTGTGGAGTAGACTGAAGAAATCATGCACACAACACATGAAAGGAAGGAAAGAGATCTGAGAGAAGGAACAAAAGGAAGCACTCTTAGCCATATCAATGTCAGTGTGGAACCCATAAACCCATGTGTGACTAATAAACCAATAAGAACACCACCATTTAGACAACCAAATTTCATGAGGAAGACAACAAGAAGTACATCCATTCAAGGAGAAACAAATAGAGGAGCCATTTATGAAGTAGTAGCCAAGTATCTACACCAGAATTCAAGGGAGAGGTGTCAGAGGACCCTGAGAAGCACTTGTTCATTTGTGAAAATATCTGGGAAGCAAAATAGATCATGGATGAAGAAACTAAACTTGCATAGTTATCCATCACGCTAAGAGACCACGCATTGGATTGGTACATGAGCTTAGCCGCAAACAGTCCACCAAGGACAACCAAAATGATTATGGATATCAAGAAGCTATTGATAAATGAATTCCAAAAACCTACCTCATAGGATCAATACATGAATGAGATGATAGAGATCAGATAGAAACCAAGAGAATTTGTGTGGGAGATTAACCAGAGATTCAAAGGATTGAAGGGAAAGGTAAAATATGTCATGACATAAATGTAGCATAGGCATCTGTTTGTCAATTCCCTGCTACCACACTTGAAGTACCCTTTGAGACATCAGAAGTTTCAAACTCAAGCATTGGCTCTGCAAACAACCATACAACTGGAAGAGACCCAATATCAGAAGATAGATCCAACCATAGAGGAGATGAAGGATGATCTGAAGAACTTAACATTTCAACTAAACTAGAATAGGGGTAAGGACAAAAGAGAAGTTGTTTGGTGTACCACATGTAGAACAAAAGGACACCACAAGAATGAATGTCCAACATTCGCGCAGTACATGGAAACAAGACTCTGAAACCATTTTCCATCAGGAGGAATAAAACCATTTTCCATCAGGAGGAATATTCTGTGAGATCTGTAGGACATAGGGGCATGATCCATGTCACTTTCCAATGATGAAAAAATACTAGACAATGCCTAAGAGTTCATATTGCAACTTTTGCAAGTCAATAGGCCATGATGAAAAAGATTTCAGGTCAATGGAGCTGATGAGGGAATGAACATCATATACTTATAGGGTGCATGCAGAGATGATGATAAGGAAATTTGCACCATAATTCAACCAAGTACCATCCGCATATAACATTGTGCCACAATAATACAACATTGTGCAACCGCAGTACAATACCATGCAACCATAGTATAATCTCGCATAGTATAACCGGGAGGGCCAGTACAACGCACCCCGAAGAGATTGATCTACCTACAGAGGTGGAGGACGATGTAAAGGAGGCTTTGGAAGAGGCATTGGACCAGTGTTATGTCAAACTATCAACAACCATGACATTATGAAAGATTATTTCCACTTCCACCTATGACATGTATGTATTGTCATGCATCGGATCGTGATACAGAAGATTGTCCGACACTATTGGGGAAGAACCAAGAAAACAAAAATTAGAACAATCAGAATGTTCAATGGATTTCTGAAGAAGCAAGGGATGACGGGAGAAATATCAACATAGTTATGCGTGGAGGAACCAAGACATGAAATGAAGTAGTAAGACATGATCCAACACAACACTAATGGGTGAAGAAGAATGTTGAACCACATAAGAAGTTTGATGTGCAGAACGAAAAAGAGATATTCAAGCAAGCTAGACAAGAATTCTTGAAGCAATACATTGCATCTACATCAAATGTGTAGCATACCCAGGATGAACCAACGTATGAGATGCCTTGATGCAGGAGAAACATCATAAAAGCATGAGTGGAGGACAACTCAGTTCCCTAGCATGCATTTTGAAGTTATTTTTGAATATTAAAGATGGCATGTCACGTAATATCTTGAAAATATTGTAATTAAAGAATGTCTTGAGTATTTAGGAGCTTAACCATCACATGATATCGACTAGGAATGCATTTTCCTTTAATGTAGTAGCTTGCAGTACAGATTCAAAGTGTTTTCTCTTATCTGTCTGTCTCAAACATTTATTGTAATAAATCCTTAGTAGTTGAAAACTTTTAATTTGATAGGATAACACTAAGGTAGGCGGAGGGAAAATCTCTATGAGCTCGTTTTGTATAAATAAATGTATTGTATGCCCAATGAGGCGGCTGAAGAGTATTGTAGCTACGATTATTGCTGCTGAAAGCTATTTGAATCTGAGAGTTGTTGAGCCACATAAGAGCATTGTATGAGTCCATGTACATATCATTTGAACGAATATAGAAGAGAAGCATTGATCCAAATGTTTGGCGTTGTTGTTACTATGTCTATTTGGATGAATGAATGGTAGGATTTCTATTAATTGCAATTCTCTATTATTACTTGTTCTTATATTATGAATGCATTTACATGGTTGAATGTATGAATATGTGAGATATTTGATAAGTTTCAATTGTTTCTCTTCTACGAGCATGTGCAAGGAGTGCATAGTGTACGCAAGGTGTGAATTGACAGAGTCTATTTCGACTCAAAAGCTTAGAAGAGATAACATGAATATTTTGTTTGCAAGGAGTGCATAAGTATCCGCAAAGTGCGCATTGATAGAGTTTGTTTTGACCCACAAGTTAGGGAGAGATAACTTGGAGCTTTGTGTGCAAGGAGTTCATATTGTCTGTAAGGAATGCGTCGATAGAGTATTTTTTACTCAGAATCCCAGGAGGAGTAACTTAAGAGTATTTGCAGAAACATGTAAAGAACTGTTGCAAGGTGTGTGCAATCACCCACAAAGAAGTTGAGTCGTGGATGAAAGACATGTTGCAAGGTGTGCACAGGGTCAAAAATCGACTAAGTGTTGAGGAAACGATCTGAGGAGTTATAGGTTTCGAGGAAGAACAAGATCAAAATAGATAATGGGTGAGAATCCTTCAATAGGGAGGATCCCTTTAAGATTTTCATAAGTTAACAAGCAGGATCCATTCAGGAGGAAGTGGGATCGTTACAAACAGTCATATTTGGGATATTTGCACAGAGGTTAGCCTTATATTCCTTCGACACTCCATGGTTCAGAGTTTTCAAAGCATTCAAGGAGTGGGATCACTAAAGTCCCAAAGAGTGAAGTGAATCCTAGCCGTCGGTATCAGGGAGGATACGTGGCAGCAGATCAAAAAGTTTGGGAGGTAGAGCCATAGAATATTTGCGTGGAGAAAAATCTGATTTTCGTGAAGTGGCGAAGGACAAAGTAGATTGGGACCGTCAGATCTAGACGGACACACGATAGAGATCTGTGTGTTTCAACATAAGGGTACTTTGGAGGAAAGTGAGGGTGGAGTGTGCAAAAATACCGAAGCTTGAAGTGCAAAGGGGGTTGGCTTGAGATTATAGCTCATGGTCATGTTGAAGAAGAGCCTAGCAGAGGAGCTAGCGCTCGCCACTCAGTGTTACAAGAAGCTCCCGAGAATGGGGTTGCGGGTGAATTGAACCTGTGTGGTAACAAACGAGGGCATGTGTAAACTGATTTCAGGGTCTAACAGAGTCCTGAAGATCCAATTCAACTCAAGCATTTGAATATCCTTTATCGAGAGGTCACAGAACCCGGGGGAGAGAAAGGGGGGGCTGCATCAATTGGTATCCGAGCATAAATGTTCTTGTAGATAGCAGGAAAAGGTGAGAAGGTGAAAGGAGACAGTTTGATACCATCAAATGGTATCAAAGCCAAAAAATTAATTTCTATAGGCAAGAAGAGGCAGTCTGATATCATCCAGTGGTATCAGAAGGAAAATCTTCTTTTGAGCTCTGTGTGAGGGATAAATTTCAGCACCATGCCGCCTAGAAGACGTGCAGAGCCACATGTACCAAATCGAGTTGTGGAAAGGGAGATGAGAGAACTTCACACAAGTTTATATGCTATGGAGACAACACAAAGGAGAGCAGCTGATGCTGGAGACATCAGTGATGCAGAGGACGAGGAAGTGGAATTAAAGAACTTGTAGTAGAGGATGTTGTGGAAGAACGCTTGTTGAAAGTTGTTTTCAAGTTGGGAGCTAGAGCAAAGATAAACATCCTGATGTATGAATGAAATTTAGATGTTGAAGAATTGTTGGATTGGATAAGATCAATGGACAAGTAATTCAACTATGAATATGTCGATGAGGAGAAGAAGGTGAAACATGTTGTCACTAGATTAAAAGGACATCCAACGCTTTGGTGGGATGAACTGCAGGCTGACAAAAGATGCAAAGGAAAGAAAAAGATCAAGAACTAGGATAGAATGGTAGCCAAGATGAAGGCTAAATTCATACACAAAGACTATGAGATAAATCTATTCAGGAAGTTGCAGAATATGAGACAGAAAGGATTGACAGTGAAGGAATACATCGAGGAATTTTATAAGATGAACATCAGGGCTAGACAGAGAGAAAAATATGATGAAAAGGTTTCTAGGTATACAACTGGTCTGAGATATGAAATCTAGGATGAAATCATGATGATGATAGTAAGGATAGTGGAGGAAGCTTATCAAATTACGCTGAAGGTAGAAGAGAAGTTGGCTAGAAAATAGATCCAATGAAGCAGAGGAATAAGTCTAAGCAGAGGCAATAGAATTTTCCATGATAAGGCACAAAAGCCCAAGGTTGATATTGGAAAACCACATAGTCACTCGGAAAGAGGAGGAAGTTCCCAAGAGAGACAGTATGGTGGAAGGAATTATTTTCCTTGAGGAAGAGGAAGAGGCAGAGGAGGAGAAGTGAAGTGTTATGCCTGTGGAAAAATAAGACACATGTCTTGGGAACTCTCTGAGAGAAAGAAAGAAGGAGGAGGTGAAGCTCACATTTCGGAAGCGCAGAAGCGGAATGTTGAAGCAGAAGGTGCAAAAGATGGGAAATATCTGATGATGAAGAAGGTTCTCTTAAAGTCAGAGCCAAAGGTTGAAAAACCAGTTTAGAGGAACAGTTTGTTCAGAACTACTTGCAAGACTAAATATAGGGTATGCAAGGAGATAATTGACAGTGGGAGAACTGATAACTTAGTATCCACAGATATGGCGGAGAAATTGGAGCTGGAGAAAATTGCACATCCGAGTTTGTATAGAGTCTCATGGTTGCAGAAAGGACACCAAGTAATGGTAACTAAACAATGTGTAGTTGAATTTAATATAGGAGGATATAAAGATGATATTTTGTGTGATGTGATTCTCATGGATGTATGTCATGTTTTTTTGGGGAGACCATGGCAGTGTGACAAGAATGCCATTCACGATGGGAGAAAAATACTTATACCTTGGAGAAAAATGGTAGGACACACATGTTACTGCCAACTGAGGAAAAGAAAGTAAAGGAAGAAGCCAACACAAGTATACTTCTCATGAGTGGGAAGGAACTCTTGAGTGAAGTCAATAAGGAACAAGAGATGAAATTTGTTTTGGTGAGGAAGCCGAGAGTCATCCTTACAAGTACTTCCATGGATGATTTGCCTAAAGAAATCCAGGAGCTGTTAGAAAATTTTGTTGACATAGTAGTGGATGAGTTACCTAGCTCATTTCCACCCATTAAGAGTATCAACCATCACATTGATATAATACCATGAGCGAGTCTACTGAACAAAAAAACATACAGATTAACACCTCAAGAGAGTGAGGAGGTAAAGAGACAAGTCCAGGATTTGATGTACACAGGTTTGGTCAGAGAAAGCTTGAGTCCATGCGCAGTACCAACTATGTTAAGTCTGAAAAAGGATGGAGGATGGAGAATGTGTACAAACTCAAGAGCGATAAACAAAATCACCATCAAGTATAGATTTCGTTTTCCAAGGATGGATTACTTAATGGATTGTTTGAGTGGAGAAAAATAATTTTCAAAGATATATATGAAGAGTGGATATCACCAGATACGAATGAGAGAAGATAATGAGAGGAAAACAACCTTCAAAACAAATGAAGGGTTGTATGAGTGGCTTGTTATGCCATTTGTATTGACAAATGCCCCAAGTACTTTATGAGGTTGATGAATGAGGTAATGAAATATTTCATTGATAAGTTTGTGATTGTATATCTGGATGATATATTAGTCTTCAACAAAACTGAAGAAGAGAATTTGAGGAACTTAACATTAGTGATGATGAGATTGCAGTGGGAGAAGTTGTTGATAAATATGAAGAAATCCTATTTTATGAGAGAATAACTCATTTACTTGGGTTTTGTAATATCTTCAAATGAATTGAAGATGGATCCAGAGAATGTGAGAGAAATCAAAGAATGGCCATCACCAAGAAGAATATTCGAGGTGAGAAGCTTCCATGGACTAGCGAGTTTCTATAGGAAGTTCATTATAAATTTCAGTGGAATTTGTACACCAATATTAGATACAGTGAAGAAGAGACACAAGTCTTTCAAGTGGACAAAAGAAGCTGAGAAAAGCTTCAGTACATTAAAGGAGAAGATAACAGAACAACCGATTCTGGTCTTGCCATATTTCGGGAAGACATTTCAAGTAAGATGTAATATTAGTGGAGTTGCAATTGGAGCAGTCTTTAACCAAGATAATAGACATGTTTCATATTTCAGTGAGAAGTTGAATGACACTAAGAGAAAGTAATCCACATATGATAAAGAATTTTATGCAATAATTCAAGCCTTGAAGAAATGGAGGCACTACCTTGTTCCAAAAGAATTTGTTTTGTATAGTGATAATCAGGCTTTACAATTCATAACCATACAGGAAAATTTAAATCAAAGACATGCTAAGTGGATAGATTTTATGCAAAATTTCACTTTTTTCATTAAACATATTTCTAGTAATGCTAACAAAGTTGTTGATGCATTGAGCAAGAGATGTATGATTCTGAAGGAATTTCAAGTGAAAATCATGGGGTTTGAACACCTTAAGGAGATGTATTGTGATGATCCAGATTTTAAAGAAGCATATGAAGCATGTGAAAATAATGTTCTCAGAGACAGAATCCAGTGGAAAAAGCATCTGATTCAAGATGGATTTTTGTTTAAAGGTTTCCAGTTGTGCATACCAAAGTGCTCGATGAGAGATAATCTGTTGAAGGAAAAATATAATGGAGGTCTAGCATGAGATATTGGCCATGAAACGACATTTTCACAGTTGATCAATTCATACTATTGGCCAGGTATGAGGGAAAATGTGAAGAAGTTTGTAAACAAATGTAAGATTTTCTAGTATGCAAAAGGAAATAAACAAAACAATGGATTGTATCAGTCATTGCCTATTCCAGATAGGCCTTGGGATGCAATAAGCATGGATTTCATATTGGGATTGCCAAGGACACAAAGAAAAAGTGATTCTATATTTGTGGAAGTGGATAGATACTAAAAAATGGAACACTTTATCCCATGCCAGAAAACTAATAATGCAACACACATTGCAATTTTTTTTTCAAGGAAGTTGTGAGACGTCATGGGTTTCCCAAGAGTATTGTCTCAGACAGAGACACTAAATTTGTTGTTCATTTCTAGAGGACATTGTGGAAGAAACTGGGGACATAACCGTCCTTTAGTTCAACATATCACCCTCAAACAGATAGACATACTGAGGTGGTAAATAAGAGTTTAGGAAATTTGCTGAGGAGTCTGGTCAATGAACATCATAGCCAGTGGGATCCTATTCTGTCACAAGCAGATTTTGCATGTAATTACTCACCAAAAACAAGTACAGGGAAGAGCCCATTTTAGATAGTATATGGTATGAAGCCAAGAGGAGTATCAGAGTTGAGAAATCTGGAGCAGAATGAATTCAGAAGCACTAGATCAGAAGACTTCACTGCAGAAATGCAGAAGCTTCATAATCAGATCAAAGAACACTTGCAGAACAACAGTAGAGTGTATAAGCGCATAGTTGATATGTCAGACAGTTGGATTAGGTTGGAGGATAGTTGGTATGGATTTTTGGTTTTCATTGATGTCAACTATTGGAGAGTCATATTGTATATTGATGTCAACCCTTGGAGAAAGTACAATAGTGAATTCCAGTAGCACAAAGGTTTGGGTAATGGACTCAAGTTTGTTTGATGTAAAGATGACTCATTATTGTCTTGTCATGGTTGATAATAATTACAAATCGATGAACTCCAAAGTGGTCCCCTTATGGTGAAATCCGTCATGGGAAGATGCTTTGTGGATTGAGTTATCCTAGAAGTATGGTTAGAGAACCCATGCTTATTTGTGGAATAATGAGATGAAGTTCAATGAATCTTTTAGTGAAACTATCATATATGGATAGTGTTTTTCATGTCATTTCCGATGGTATGTGGAACGCCACATAACTCCTCACAGTTAGAGAGTTATGGCTATGAGAAGTTGGAGAACCCAGGGTTGGGTAATGGACCCAAGTTTGTTTGATGGATAACAGTATGAGTTTTGATATATTTCCAGGTAATACTATTCTATATGGATATTACAAGTCATTCCATTTCTATTGGTATGGGGAACATCACATAAATCCTCACAGTTTGAGAGTTATGGCCTTACGAAGTTGGAGGACCCTCTTATGTCATCTAGAAGCCCCAAAAGGTCAAAGTAGTCAAAGTGGTTTAAGCGATTTTAGAAGTTAAATAATAAAGTGAAGTGATGAGTGTACTATAATTAAAAGTGAAAACAAAATAAATTATTTAAATAATAAATTTAATGGAGAAATTAGAAGTGGGTTAACCCTAAAATAAGGAAAGTGGGCAAAGTGACCTAGAAGATGTTTTTAAGGAAGCTACTTGGAGAGTATAAATAAGAGGCAAGGCTCTCTCATTTCAATAAAACTTGAGAATATTGAATAAATATAGGTGTTTGAGGTAACCAAAGGATATCTAAGCCGAATTTCTTAGGGAAGGTGAATAAAAGAAGGATGAAATTCAAGGAAGGATAAATTCTTTTGATGATGCTTTCTAAGGTATGTTATTTACAGGTCATCTCACCATTTCTGCAATAACTTGTTTTCTATAATGATTCAGACCATGAAATTTCTAAGCCATTGAGGAAACATATCCAAGTATCCGTGGTAAGAAATTCAGCTTGTGGGTCATTGTATTTTTTGAGTTACACTCCGTGGAAAATAGGGTTTGTGGCTAGTCCTAAAACTAGTCAAAAACAGGTGTTTCGGGTAAAAACGTCATAATTTATTAATAACAGATCCAAATTCAATAAGACCAATTGTGTTGGTTATAGTAAATTCCTTGGTATGATTTTTAATAGTTTTAGATCGATTCAACAAATATTCCATGCGGGGCATGCTCTACAAGGTCGCTCTCTAGAATAAGCCGAAATTCAACAAGGTATGCCATTTTTGCTATAACTCCTTTTGTGAGATGTTCCAAGTAGTGAAACCTGGAGGAATTGCATAAAACACACTGAATAACATTGTGTATCAGTTTCAGATATTTATTCATTATAGGTACACAATTATGATTATTTCAAGTTAGGGATGTTGACTAATCCAAAACTAGGCACGTGAGACTAAAGAAAAGTTTGATGAAAATGATAGTCTCTTGTTGTTAAAGTTAAGGAAGGTTTTTAGGTATGTGATCATATAAACTAGGTCTATTACAGAGTTACAAATCATATTTGGATGATGGAATAGATGAGGGCATTTGGTTGAGGTACATGTCGGCTACATGGTTGAGAAAAGTAGTTGATTAGTTGGCGCATACATGAGGTGTATAGTTGATGATGTTGGTACATATTGATGAGTCATAGTTGATGAGAAGTTGATACATGATTGGTACATACTTGGAACATGGTTGGAGGCACTTATTAGTAGTATTGTTGACACATGGTTTATGGATGATGTAACATACTTGTATTATTAGAAGCACATATTGATCTTGGTGATGATTATGAGTTGTTGTGTTATACTTGGTTGATGCACATCTTTGAGAGTTGTCTTGGTGATTGAT
>ML792417.1:315328-333875 GCA_009831015.1 Picea engelmannii | reverse complement strand
TTTTATGATCCAGGTGGATATCGGTGGCCACCCACCTTTTCCGACTGGCTCAAAACAATTTTCTGACAATTTTGGCAATTTACTATTTTTAGCAGGTTTTAACTTCCGGGGCCATTTTGAGGGCCTAAATGAAGGTTTTTCAATATAGAGGTTCTAAATGATATCCAAAGGCATGATTGCGCCCTCAAAATGAATCTCCTCAATGATACCTTTCCAACAAGCTATTATACGCCTAAAACGGATATCGTATGCAAAAGTTATGACCCCGAGAAGTTGATGTACTAACTTACCCAAACGGGGCCCACATGAATTTTAGCGCTTCATCTCCTAGGGTTAGGTTTTTGGATGTCTAGGAATTTTGGCATTCATGTTTATTGTAAAAATACCTTTAGAGCCTCATTGTAATCATCTTCTTGCGAATGCGAGTAGCCGTCACAGCTCTTCTCAGAGATAAGCTGCCGCCATTCTAGCGAGTCTTTCACTCTATATTTTTATAGTCTCTGTACATTTCTTTGATTAATAGAAATCGTGTATTACTGTATATTTGTGTTTATGGTTACATCTCTGATACATTTCTGTTATATTATTGAATATCTGCAATATCTCTGTGCATTTCTTTATTATATCTCTGCTCTCATTTCGTGCCGAAAATAATCTGGATCATTTTAGGGTCTAGTAGAGGCCCGAAGAGCCAATTCAGCCTAGGTATTTGAATATCCTTGACTGGGAGTTCGCAGAACCCTGGGGAGAGAAAGTGGAGGATGCATCATGCCTTCATCACTATATCATTCTAATGAAGCACAACCCCTAGGATAATTAAGTACCATAAAGGATTTTCTGCAAACCTGTGTTAAGCTATTAAATGACCAATCTTCTGTTAAAATTTTGCAAAATATGATAAAAAGATGTAACTTAGTGGTAGAAGGGACATTAGAATAGAAAATAGTCAATCACCTGCATACAAGAAGGAAGACAAGTAGGGAATTCATATTAAATGCTAACATCAGAGATTTCAATATGGGGGACATCACACTGGATTTAGGCTCCGAGGTGAATGTGTTATCCAAGAAGACATGGTAATATATGGGAGAGACCACATTAGGAAATTCACCTGTTAAGCTAAAACTAGAAAATCAACACAGAGTTCTACCAATTGGAAGGCTAAAGGGTGTGACAGTAGATCTAGATGGAGTGCGCACTAAGGAAAACTTCAAAGTAATAGAAATACTAGATGGAACAACACCATATCCAACACTGCTTGGAATGGATTTGGAATTCAACAATAATGCCATAATAAATTTGAAGACGAGGAAGATGGAATTCGAGTCAAGAGAATACAAATTCATTTTGTCATTAGATCCATCAGAAGGAGAAGGGTTTGTAGAACCTACTTGCTTAGACCTCGAGGAAATTAACCAGTTGTACAGAACCACTGCGAGCGAAGAAGACTATGTGAATCCAACTGTAGATGTGGTACTTAGTTGGAGAAGTATCACATCATGTGCGTCACACTCAGATACAGGGTTGGAAAATTGGCAACAGATATTACATGAAGTCTCCACAAGAATATGTGCAAGAATAGATCGCCTAGTACGATGTGTAGGTACAGAGATAAGAGAACCTCCTAGCTTTCATGGGGTGAATGAATTAGAAGAATTCCTAATAATATCAATATGAAGTGTTACCAAATCAAATGATATTATCTCTGGACATAGAACTCAAAGAAAAACCTGCAAGATGGTGGGGTGCACATAAAGAGACCATGAAAGACTGGTACCAATGCAAACGATTACTGCACATTAGGTTTGATGCAAAGTAGAAGCGCAAAATGATGCAGAGATATGATGGACATGGGTCACCTTTGGAATACGTGGAGAAGTGAAGAATATTATGGACGATGACACAACCAAAGGAATGACCTCATCACTTTATTCAGACACTAGAAGGAATCCTAGCAAACTGGTATGTAGACCAGGAATTGCACAGAGGAACTACATAATGGACAGTGATATAAAATAACTTTACAATCACTTTCTCATTTGAACATGAGAACCCCAACATAGACTCAACACTCAAAAAAATCAGAGGGGTGATATTCATTAAGGAACCAGAAGTGGAACTCCTGATCGAAGATCAACAACAGAACATATAGACAATGAAGGAGTTATTGTCATGCTACCATGTGCAGGAAGAAGCACCAGATGAATAAGACCCACACAACATTAATATAATCGAAGTTGAAGGTGAAAGAGAGGTGGAAGTACCACCTCTTGAATCATAAGTTTTTACTGAACCGATCGAAGTGAAGAAAGTTAACATTGGGACAATTGAGAATCCCAAAATGGCCATCATTCCAGACTACTGGGATGAGAAAATAATAGAAAGCATAACAAAGTTACTGTGCGAGTACAATGACCTGTTCCAAAAAACCTTATAGAAATGAAAGGCATATCCGAAGAGCTCGGAGAGATGAAGATACCTCTCAGATCTGTGTCTATATTAGTCAGACAATGACCATATAGACTGAACCCAATATATAAGAAGAAAGTAAAAGCAAAAATTGACAGGATGTTGGAGGCCATAATCATAGAACCAGCGGAGGAGTATGAATGGGTAAGCCATATGGTAGTTCAGGAGAAAAAATAGGGAGGTATAAGGATATGTGTCGACCTGAGGAAGATGCATGATTCTTACCTTCATGACCCTTTCCCTACTCCTTTCACAGATGAGGTATTAGACAATGTAGGAGGCCATGAAGCATACTCATTCACAAATGGGTTCTCAGGTTACCATCAAATCAAGATAGCACCATAAGATAGGTACAAGACTACTTTTTCCATAGAATGGGGATCTTACCAATACACAGACATACTTTTTGGGATGAAGAATGCACTAGATATATTCTCAAGAGTAGTCATAGATACTTTTAAAGAATTCATCCATTAGTTTTTAGAAGTATACCTGGATGATTGGATAATATATAGTCTGTTGAAGGACCATGTAGAGGTGTTAAGGATGGTGTTAGAAATATGTAGGCAATGTCAAATATTTCTAAATATCAAGAAGTGCATATTTGGAACACTGTTTGGGATATTATTGGGCCATATAGTATGAAAACAAGGCTTGCTAGTAGATCCTGCCAAGATTGCAGTGTTTGTTAATCTACCACCATCAAAATCAATATGTCATTTGAGAGAAACAATGGGACACATAGGATAATATATGAAATTCATAAAAGGGTATGTGCAGATCACTGCGCCAATGGAGAAATTGTTGAGGAGAGATAGCAAGTTTCAGTGGAATGAGGACTGCTAACAAGGATTGGAAACTCTAAAAGATAAGATGGTAACATCACCAATACTGTTATTCATAGATTGGGAAAATACATTTCATGTGCATGTAGATGCATCAGCTATAACACTCAGAGTTATTCTGATGCAGACAGGAACATGGGAATTGGACAATCCTATGGCATTTGTTATCATAAAAATATCAGAGTTAGAGAAGAATTACAATACCATGGAAAGAGAAGGCCTAGCTATGGTCTATGCACTCTAGAATTCCAAACATTACTTACTGGGAAAACATTTCAAGATGTTTATAGATCATTCATCCCTCAAATACCTAGTCAATAAGCCAGTCTTGGGGGGGAGGATTTGTAGATGGTTACTGTTGTTCCGAGAATTTGATTTTGAAGTAATATTCAAGATAGGGAAGTTGAATGTAGGACCTAATTACCTATCAAGGATTAGTAATGGAGATGAACCTACGAACTTAGAGGACAAATTTCCTGATGCACAATTATTTTCAGTCCAAGTAGATGATGAATATTTTGCTGACAACATTCAATACATGAGTACAGAGACCACACCACAAGAGTTCAACACTGCACATAAGTAAAATCTGGTAGTCTGAGATGCATAGTATCAATTGATTGCAAGACACTTATATAAGATGGGTGCAGATAGCATCTTGAGAGGATGATTACTAGAACATGAAATAGCTAGGATTTTAGCAGAAGCCAATGAGGGAATAGCGAGAGGACATTATGTAGGCAAAGCTACCTCTCATAAGGTATTGCATGTAGGAATATGGTGGCCAACCATTCACAGAGATTTAAGGGACTACTATCAGAGATGTGACGTATGTCATAGGGTGGGTAAACCTAGTAGATGGGACGAGATTCCTCTAATACCACAAGTAACCTTGAAGGTATTTGAAAAATGGGAAATAGACTTTGTGGGACCAATTAATCCACTATAAATGAGGTTAGGAGCAAGGTACATCATTACTACGACAAAGTATCTAACAATATGGGAAGAATTAGCACCATTAAAAGATTGCAACGCAGAGACAACAATGCACTTCTTGTTTGAGAAAGTGATCACTCAATTTGGATGCCCAAGGATTCTGATGAGTGACCAAGGAACTCACTTGATTAAAAGTACTATCAGGGCTATGGCCGAAGAGTTTGAAGTCTATAATCAAAAGAGTACACCATATCAACCTCAAGCAAATGGAACAATGGAAGCCTTTAATAAGATCCTAGACAATTCACTAACAAAGATTTGTAACGTCAATAGGGATGATTGGGACTTGAAGATACATGTCATACTATGGGAATACATGACTACATGAAAAATGTTGACAGGACAGACACCATTAAGGCTGGTAAATGGACAAAAAGAAATGGTTCCATTAGATTTTTTGGTACCTATCCTATGCTTAGAAACAATCACCAAAATGATAGAATGCGATGCAGTTCAAGAAAGGCTAAGTCAGGTGCTAGAGATGGAAGAAGATAGAATCCTAGCAGGATTTCACCAAGAGGTAAAAAAAGAAAGGTACAAATCTTGGCATGACAGACATATAAAAAGGAATAATTTCAAAGAAGGAGACCTAGTCTTGGTGTATGACAGTAAATTTCTTCAGCACCCATGAAAATTCAGATTACATTGGTTAGGCCCATACGAAGTGAAAAATGTCATAGATGGGGGAGTTGTATAGTTGAAGGATTTAAGAGGTACAAAAATCATAGGAATGATCAATGGGATTCGATTGAAACTCTACAGGGACAATCGACCTCCTAGTAAAAAAAAAAAAAAGAGAGAGAGTTAGCACGATGAAAAGGGAGCTAGCGCAACAAAAAGAGAAAAGTTCGGACTTAGCACAAGACTGGCACATTATGCACCAAGGAATGGCAAGATAGCACAAACATCTCTTGCACTCAAAAATCTCACTACGTCGGAAGAAGGACTAATGGTCAGAAAAATGTGTAAATTCAAAAAATGGCGGTTACGGCAAAAAGGCGCCAGCTGGTGACGTCTATCAAATTGAATGCCAAGTACTTTCAAAGAGATTTCACATTAATCACACCAACTGGCGGCATCGATCGAATTTAATGACAATAATTGTCGAAGCGACTTTGCATGAATCACACCAACTAATGACATCGAGGAAATTGAATGTCACGAATGCGAGAAGCACCATTTCATTTAAACCACAACTTGGGTAGCTTTTCTGAGAATCTTCATGATAATTTCTATATAATGAAGGAATGTGGTAAACATAATGCTTATTGTGAAATTGTGAAATCATAGAGTGATAGAGCATACAAAGAGGAGAGCGATTCAACAAGAGATATAAAGTGAACCATCTCGACAGATATCAACCTTAACCACCATGGCACCACCCAAGTTCGGTGCACCAAGCCATGCCTGCAGAAAACCTTGAAGCCATCATAGAGCACCAAAACAACCACAGGGAATGGAGTAGGAACCCACAAAGGCTGTGAAAGTTTTCAACTTGGATGACATTCCCTCACTTCACATGGAACCAGCAAGGCCCACACCCATGGTGGAGGAAGCCTAACCAACAACAGTGGTTGTCATGGACATAGATAGGCATGAAACTGGACAAGGCCAATAGGATGAGGATGCAGGTAATCCTTCATTCCCTGAACATGTGGAAGGGTACCAGAGGGTAAATGGGGCATCCCCAAAACATACAGAAGCGGTCGCGCCAAGACAGTCGCACATAACAGATTCTAAGCAGCAACGGGAGGGGTTAGTAGAAGATGTTATCGGTCGATCAGAAGCTTATACCGATGAGGGAACAATGGAGGATATAACCTCAATCCAACCACCACAATGAAAGGGAAAACATCCCATGGCAAGGTCACTGTGAAGACATGTTGCAACAACCATAGTCCTACCACGCATTCTTGAAGGGGTGCATGCCACGCCCAACCTTCTCAGGTGTGTAGAAACACTCTGCTACTCGGACGATGATGTGTCCGACATAGAAAAGTTCATAGAGTTTGCAAGGCAGGTTTACCTAGACATGTAGGAACAGGGCCCTTCGAGGATCCCATTTTACAACCAAAGCAGTGGGCAGCCGGATTGGCCAACAACGAAATTCTAAACCTGTTGGATATTTTTCATTTTGGAAGGGGCCGGGATGTAAGCAACTGCGTCAAGAAATTGATGGCAGTCACCCATGTAGGATACCTATGGTTGGAAGAGACCATCTCTATGGACATAGATCTCATTACTTTTATCACCGGTCTACCATGTCAGGGGGAGAATCCATCGCAGTATCTCGATGACAAGACAAAGGAGAAAGCATTAGTGGAGGAGATGAGAAATGCCTATGCCACAGTGAGAGGGTCGTGTGGAATCATTATCATGTGCATAAACAACCCAGGAACAAGGATAGCCACCAAATTGATGGCTTGTAATATACTTAGAAAGTGCTACAAGGAGAAAGTCTCTGCTAGGGTCATCGCAGCTGAAACATAGTGCACGGAGGGCACTATGATCAGCTAGGCCCCATAATTGATAAACTTGTTCCTTGACGACTGTAGATATGCACAGGATCTTGGATTATAATTTCACTAATATTAGCTACTAATCATAATCGCCTTGATCGGATGGAGGGAGCCATAGTACACCTATTTTTGTGAGCGGATCAGTTGGTGTCGCGCAACGTGGTATACATTGTTGGGGAGCACAACATACACCAAAATAAAAAGTACTAATGCAATCACATTCACACGATACTATAACAAGATCCAAGAGATCATTGCTAACCATTGAAGAATTACTTCAGAAATGGTTGCACAATATCGATACATAGCCAATTTTAAAGCAACCAGATACACAATATGGATCCAAGTGAGAAGGGATCCTGAGAAGGAATGGTTGCAACTCAGAATGGCTGCAACTCAGATACTGTGTCAAAGAAGAAGAAATAGAGATGGAAATCATAGATTGGTAATAGGACTAGAGAATTCCAGTCCTCACTCAAGAGATGCTTGAAGGTACGGAGACCGATGCAAGGCATGATAAGAAACCTGCTAGGGATAAAGCCGGGCCAAAGAAACCAAAGCGAAGTCAGAATTTGGCACAACAAAATAAGGTGGGTGTGCCAAAGAAAGGTAACTAGGATGAAAAAAAAGGACACTACCCCAGCACCAAAAGAAATGGAAAAATGGGTTGTAGCAACACAAGGAACCTCATCGACTTCCACCCCACAGGAACAAGGCCATACCAAGAGGCCCATCATCCACACTGGGGGTGCATGCAAAAAGGCCAATATGCACAAGCAACTGCCAAAATATACAATCATCGAGGATGATGCTGACCTCGTGGACGAGAGAGTCCAACACTATGCAGCTGAGGAGTATGAAAATGCCCAACACTAAAGAGGCCACATTCAGGATGAGCTAACTAACATAAATTAGGTCCTCGAGAAGATCAGAGGCACACAGAGGATGGAAAAGGGAACATAGTCATTCCCCATAGCATTAGAAGCAGAAGTCGGGACTGTGTTGAGAGAGCATGATACAATCCATACCATATCATAAGTGAGCCCAACCTTCCATATTACACCCAACATGTTGCACATGGATGATATCGTCACTTAGACACCCATGAAATAGTTGACATAGATAAAGTTGGTAATGCAATGAATACCAACCAAGGCACTGTACAAATTACAAGTTAGTGTCGCGCAAGAGGTGCAAATGCGCACACAAACATAAGTAGCAGAGTTGCAACAAATGAAGGATATAAAATAGGAGTTGGGATTGGTGCTCGAGTAAGTCAAGCTCAAGACCAAAGACGAGAAGGATCGTGTAGATAGGACTGAGTAGGGAGCGGCTGCATCCTATAACAGGATCTCGAATAGTGCACAAATAGAAGATCCCACTACAACACAAAAGATTGATCATATTGTGCAAACAATTGATCAATACAGGAAGGATATCGAAACTCTCTGGGAATAACTCATTCCTAAAACTCCCCCGGAGGTGAAGGAACAAAGGAAGAAGGAAGCTACAGGACAGATGGAGGAAATATAACAAAAAGTAAGTGCAACTGTGGACTTGTTTGATATGACGAAGCAATTATGGACAATGCTATAAGAGGATGAATGGGTCCAACACTTGAACTAGGAAGAGGAGAAGATAAGAACAATTATCTAGGACCTCAAGCAGAGGAGTAAAACAATGAAGATCATTGAGTGCCTCAAAGGATTGCAGGACATGAAGAAGCTACAAGCAGATCTGGGAGATACATAGATGGAAAATAAGGACCGACAAGCTCAAATGGAACCTATCCAAGAGCTAGCCGCGAAGGTTATTGCGCAGGAAGAGGAGGAAAAGAAGAACATGGCGCAAACACGGGTAGAGTGCGTAGAAATGATCTGGGAGGAGATCACAATGCAAGTGTTATATGCGCTCAAATAAAAAACCACACAAGCTCAAACAAAAAAAAGGGAACTGGAAGACAAGTTCCACACTCTGGCAGAAGCCATTGAGGAAGCGCGCATAGTCTAGGTGGCTCGGGATGAGCCATATATCAGTGTTGGGGGACTGTTGGACGAAGGTCCAATTTTGGGAAAAGGCCATTTTTGGAGAGAAAAGCATGAAGGAAAATAAGCATGTGTGAGGGAAGCATGCAAGGCACGCATGACAGGTATACCTAATGACATTAGGTTTAGGGTTTTTGCAGAATATGGTAATGGATGATGAGCTAACAATATGTATAAATAGTACCTAGGAGGTCTAGGAAAGGGGTTGCCCGACTGAAGAGTGAAGAGAGAGATGAAGGTTGTAAATCTTGTAGAAGCTACCTTATTTTTGTAATTTGGTGAGTTGAGAAGAGTGAAGAAACTCAATCTTGAGGGATGTATTGCATGATGAAGAGCCTAGTGTGATCTAGTCAACCTCATATGGATCAGGAAGCCTGTTGAGATTGTAGAAGCGAAAACTGTAAATGCGTGTGGTGCGATATATTTCTAAGACATAATAAAAGAGCTCGAGAGCCAAATCTCTGTGGATGTATCCCAGGAGGGGGTGAACCACGGTAGCACTTTTTTTATGTGACCGAATATACGCATCTTAATTTTTGTTAATTATTAAATGCTAGATGAATGAATAAAGGAACTAGTTAGATCTCGATATTCCACATGCATGAGTAAGAACGAGTGGTTATTGAACATGTTAGACTAAATAAATGAATATTACAAGGTAAAAAAGTAGATCTTCATTGATTCCTAGGATGCAAGCATCTGACCATTGTAGCCACCCATAGAACTATCTCGGGTGAGACTGTGCAATGCACCCTGTGTACTGCGTTGCCTTCAGGTTTACTAGGAGGGCCTATAGTTTTAGAGGGATTTTTTTAGGAGCTTGTTAAACCTGAACCTGGGTCAACTTATAATAGTAAGGTGAGATCATAAGAGATAAAGTAATCTAATACCAACAAAATATTAAAAACCAACACTTGGTCATATTTGAGTACCCAAAGAAGATCATATGAATAAAGTGGGCTTGCTATCTAATGTGAACAAGGGACAACAAGTTTCTTTGCAGCTCTGGAAGATAAAGTACATTGTGCAGAATAAAATCCAGGAGTCCAGGCAACTCAATCTTGATGGTGCCCATTCCTGAAGGTTTGATACTTGATTTATCTGCAAAGTACACTACTCCATCTACATTTTCATCAAAGTATTCGAAGTAATCTCTTCTAAATGTCATGTGAGACGTCACGCCTATGTCAATAAGTCATGCATCTCCCCAAGAAGAAAATGAAGTATTAAAGAGATCTCTAGTTACTCCTATATTTCAATAGGAAATAGCATAATGTACAGGTGCTTCACCTTTGATCAAGTTTGTGGTTCTCTCTCTATCTTCTTTGATATTCTACCATGAAACTATGCATTCAGAGGCTTTATGTGAACCATTCATTCTGCATCAGGTACAATGAAGGTTAAATTTTTCTTAGGGATTATGCCAACCCCCCTTTCCTATGAGCTTATTATTCTTTCCTTTTCCTTTCATTTCTTACTACCAAATGGATAGAAGCAAGATAAGAATGGCCCTAGGCTGCTTGCACCATACAAACTTCATGGAATTTATTGAAACTAATCATATTCTATGCAATATGAGCTATTCCCATCGAACAATATGGAAAACAATAAGGTTTCACCAATGAAATATAAAATGGAACCAAAATGGGTGTAGAAATCCTCCAGGTTGTAGTAGTAGGAGTGCTCACAAAAAAATGATCAGATTGGAAGCTATTCAAAAAATTGAATTAACCTAGCATCTAATGATAGAGATGAGGGAAAGTATTGGGTAGCATGGCTAGAAAGAATTAGAAAGGGGTCATATAAAACATAGGGGATATCTCCATTTTTTCAAGAAATATCATAGGTATCTACATTTGAACATACCAACCCTTATTTCATCCAATGGTGCAGTCGACAGGAAGTTTTAATTGATGGGATTAGTAAGATGTGGGAGTCTACAACGACATGCAACGAGGGAAGAGGGAATGTAGCAGTAGGCCCTCAGATCAAAACCAAGTAATTCATTTGGTTTCTCATTTTTCTTGTTCTCAATTCATTCTTCGGTCTCTCACCACTCATTCCACTCATCACGACCAATGATTTGTTGAGCTAAACCCTAAACCATAGACTTTTTACCTCTCCAACCTGAGCATTAGACGATAACCTGAATTAAGAAGAAGAACAAGATGAAACCGATGGAATTACTTGGTTTCAGTCCAAGGACCTACTGTTGCATTCACTCTTCCCTCACTACATGTCGATGTATAATCCCACATCCAACTATTCCCGTGAATTTGAACTGCCCATCGACTACACCATTGGATGAAATAAGGGTTTGTATTTTCAAATGTAGATACCTTTGATATTTCTTGACAAAATGGATCAAGTCCCTATGGAGTATATGACCCCTTGCTAATGCTTTCTAACCATGCTACCCAATTCTTGGCCTCATATCTATCATTAGATGTTAGGTTAATTCAATGTTTTGAATAGCTTCCAATCTAATCATTTTTTTGTGAGTGCTCCTACTACTACAAATTGGAGGCTTCCTATGCCTGTTTTGGTTCCATTTTATATTTCATTGGTGCAACCTTATTTTTCACCATATTGTTCGATGGGAATATCTCATATTGCATATCCTGTGATTAGTTTCAATGAATTCTGTGAAGGTTTTATGGTGTAATAATCTCAAGGCCATCGTTATATTGCTTCTATCCATTTGGTAGTAAGAAATGAAATAAAAAGGAAATAATAGGAAGCTCAAAGGCAAGGGGGGTTGGCATAATCCCTGAGAAAAATTCTACCTTCATTGTACCCAATGATAAATGAATGGGTCGTGTCAAGCCTTTGACTACATATTTCCATGGCAGAAGATCAAATAATACAGAGAGAGAACCTCAAGCCTGACGAAAGGTAAAGCACCTGTTGGCCCTTGACCAAGTTTTGGAGATCCTTGGTCATGTTTGACATATTTTGGGACTTCGACGGGCTAGTTGAAGCCGGAGTGCAAGTTGAAGCAGAGATCGCGGGATCTCGACCCAATTTTAGGGAAGTTTTGGGATTAGAGTTTATGTAACGGGTATGGGATGTCGGCCCATGAGTTTACCCATGTTTAGGCCCATTTTGTAATGTATAAATAAATAACTATGCGATATAAGAAAAGGAGAAGGTGCTAAGTGGAAATTGTAAATGCTTTGTGCATGCTATGTTGAGAACTTGCAGAGCTAAGTGCAAGTGACTGTAAGAGACTATGTAAAGTATTTGTGCTGTAATCTAGCTTGGGGAAGGAGGATCTAGTGAAGTGCACATAGATCTCCTTTCATATGTAGAGTAGGATCTTGTGGCTCTGTGCATGTAGAAGATTGACAAAAGACAATAAAAGAGAAGAAGAGTTGGTGGACGTAGCCTCAGGTTGGGGGTGAACCACGCATATCCTATTATTGTGTGTGATTTTGTGCATCATGGTTGTGTCATTGTTCATATGATTAATGCTTAGTACACCGATGTATACTTAGATGAATCTGATATGATAAGATTAGTGCTGAATAATATGGATGAATTCTATATCTAACCTATGTGAATGTGCTTAGTGCTTGAATATACTAGATCTGGGTGAATACTGTGCTGATCTGTTGTTAGGGTTTACATGTGTTGTAAATTAAGGCTGAATACTAATGATCTATAACTGCTAAGTGCTCTATTAAAGGTAAGAACAATGAAAAGTTTTGATTGAAAAGGTAAGAGAAGTGGAAATTTTGTTTTCGAAAGTATGAATGTAGGTATGTTTGATAAATTTTGTCCTATCTTGAAAACTAGGGCACAACGAGAAGAAAGAAGATTTATTATGAGTAGATATGATAGAAATGATGAAAGATATGTTATTCCTATGCATAGAAAGAATGTTTGGACTAACACATGGATGCAGGATCCTAGAAATAATTTTTTGCAGGTTAGCTACTATGATCCTAGTGCGCAGTACAGGAAAGGCTGGGGATAATTTAAAAGAAAAAGAGGATTAATTCTTTTTTACAGCTAGAGAAGACTAGAACATCTTGCTAAGGAATTCCCTGATAGAAGACCTAGTTGTCTTTGTTGTAAATATATGGACCATGAAGTTTTGGATTGTGCTAGAATGATTTCTAAGGTTGAAAGAATGAATTTGAGACAATAAAACCCCGAGGAAGGCCAAGAAACTAAGACCATGGAAGAACCCCAGAAAGAATCAGAGAATGTATTGCTACAAGTGAAAGAAACCCTGAATGATCACATAAATGTCAACTTATTAGAGATCTTCAAAGAAAAAGAGTGCATAGAAACAAGAATAGGAGAATTTGACATTGACTGTGTTTTGGATGAGGAAACACAGGTGAAAATCATCACAAAAAGAACCTGGGAAATTTTAGGAAATCCTGCTATGATTCTTTCATTGGGAGGAATAGGATTATTTAGAGGAAATTTGATAACCCTATGTGGAAGACTTACCTAGATATCTTTGAGTTCTCACGGCACTTTGACAAAAGAAGAATTTGAGATCGTGAAGTTTATTGAGAACAATGCCCCATTTTCTATCTTGCTAGGAAAAACCTGGATTGAGAAAGATCAGATATGAAGGAAACAAGAAGAGGAGGATCTAGAACATAAAAAGAAAGAACTAAGAGATTTCATGACTAGGAGGATAACACACTTGATTGAAGAACAAGAGAACATATCGAAGTTGTTTATAACCAAAAACTTGGATGTTGAAGTTGAAAGAACACAAGAAGACTCACAGAAGAGTGGAGCACCTACCCCAGACAGAGAAGAAGTATTTCCCTTGAACCCTATGAAAACCCCCCCACAGTGTGAAGTTATCATGCCAAGAGGAGATAAGAACGATAATGGAAAGAGGAAACCGATGATTCAAATCATAGGAAAAAAAGCCAAAATGATCAGTAAGAAGAGAGAAAAGATAGAAAAGTTGCATAGGGTTCCAGAGGGGACTTCATAGAAGGAAGGTTTGCAAAAATAAAACTTTGTCGGGATATCAGAACAGCGCAACATGGAACTTTACCATGGCAAATAAATATAACCGTTGGAGGCATTATGACCATTAGACCGACACCCCTAAATGGTTAGAACAATAGTTATGACCATAAAGCTCGTCATCAGACCATTGGGACCATGCGGCAATGGACATAACCACATTGATGAAGGCCTCTCGTCCATTGGAGAGATTCATTACATCACTTTCTACTTATTGCATCGAATGTTGCACCAAAAACACTTTTGCAAATTTTATCCAAGCCAACTCATTGCTACCATGTTGTGTTTACTGAGATTTCACCACCCGATCTATTGCATTGAGCATTCATTCATTCATTGACCTGAGTTATTCGATAAAGAGTGTGCATGTCAGACGAACTCAATGCCATAGAGAAGTCAGTTGAATAAGTTTTCATCGATCTAATGGTCGAAAAAGTAATGTCTGTAGGGATTCAAGCTTCATCGACGAGAGAAGTGCAAGCCTCTCCATCGACTGCTTGCGGATAGGGACCATCCCAAGCTGCAGCTGGGAAAATAACCAAGGATCGAGATGACTTGGTGAATGTGAAGTTAATCTCGACTATCCTGCCTAAGTACATGCCGCCTTTGGCTAGTGCGGTGAGTCGTGATAATGTCTCCCAAGACTTCGATTACAACCTAGTTACTGTGTACCTCCCAAAGGGGATGTGTGGATTTAGAACACAAAAGGATAAGATCACAACATTAAAATCCAGCGAATTCAACCTAGGGGAAAACAAGAACCACAGTATGTTCGCCCCTCACAGATAATTGACTAGGACGAAGGGGAAGAACTCGAAAATAATTCCCCAACCATGGACTATGAACCTCACATAGTCCACCATCTTGAATGTGATGAAAATTCCACATTTCAAAAGGCACCAGGAGGTTAACGCATGTGTTAAGCTCCTGATATCATCCTACCATGGAGGCTATATATGGATAGACAAACGCATCATAGACGATCCGACGTTGATCCATAGGATCACCGGATTGAGCATGCAAGGACCAGACCCACAAGACTTCTATCCAATGAAGGCTGCAGATCGTGCCCTGACACAAAGAATTAAGGATACCTATGGCAATGTAGAAAATGGGACGCGAGGCTACAAGGTTGCTTCCATCTAGAATGACATAGTGTGCCTGGCTTGCCAGTTGATCACAGGAAATCTATTGAGAAAGAACATACCTATGCATGTCACAAGGTTCGTTGTTGACCTCGCCAAAAAATGTGTAGAAGGACTCCAAATG
Source organism: Picea engelmannii (assembly GCA_009831015.1). Taxonomy (NCBI): domain Eukaryota; kingdom Viridiplantae; phylum Streptophyta; class Pinopsida; order Pinales; family Pinaceae; genus Picea; species Picea engelmannii. Next base: position 318,728 of record ML792417.1, on the reverse strand, counting down.
AACTGGGCGAAGTACTTAGTCAACCAACTAGAATTGGATTTCCACGAAGCTCAGGATCAAGGCTATGAGTTCCATTTCAGTTGGCTTCTGATCCTCATAGCATTTAATACTTGGGATATGCCGAAAGGTGTGACCTTCCTGGACATTGAGCCATTCGAGCCATTCACTGCGAAGTTCACCATGCTCTGGTACTCAAGTGATATGGGGAAACAATGGCAGTCAAATGCGACATTCCACACTTACTATCTCCAGTTAAAGAGGGCTATTGGGGTCGTCCCTTGTATGATGCTGAACACCCTGCACAAGTTCATACCCCTCATGAAATTTTGTGCATATCGACACTTTATTTATATCACTGCGCGTCCATACGAGCATAAAGAAGAGCTTCAGTCATAATATAAGCTCACAGAGGAGGACCTTGAAGAGATAACTAAGGACCAGTCTGCAGAGATCCTTATCCCTGTTGACCCTACATAAATGTCTGATCCCAAACTAATTGGTAGCTCAGAGGCCACTCACAAAGATCATGATACACCTAGACCTAGAAAAAGGAAGAAGACCGAAGAGGTAGAAAACCTGAGCAGTGCATCAGACGAAACTGCATCAGAATCACCTAGACGAGGAGATAATGATGAAGTATATAAAGAAGATACCAATGGAAAAGAAGATCAACAAAAGAAAGATGAAGTAACACCACCTAGGGATCTTGTTGATGAGGTTGATCCCTCTAAGAAAAGAAAGGTTTCCCCCATGAAACCTACCTCGCGGAAGAAATCCAAAGCCACCAACACTAAGCTATAGAATGTGCTCACGCTCGATGACTTCGATTTCATCATTGCAGCTGTATCAGATGCTTCGTAGGATATTATGAAGAACACAGAAGCCAAGAAAGAAGCCATGTATGAAAAAAATGAGACATAACTAAGAGGGGTACAATAGGCCCTTCAATCCAGCAACGTAGTATCCACTACGCCCCTGCCATCAAAAGGACCATAGTTGGGAGATGAGCCTGCCCAACTCCAAAGAATAGCTGATGCGACCGAAGCTCTCCTTCGTCAAGCACAAGAAGAGAAAGAACAAGCCATGGTGGCCCTAAATAAAGCACAATAGGAAGTGGTAGAGAAATGATGAGTTGCGCAGTAGAAGAAGGATGAACTCCACACCAAGTTTGAAGAGGAGAGAGCATAGGTCAAGAAAGAGAAAGAGCAGTTTCCCGCAGAGAAACTCAAAGTCAAAGAAGCAGTAAACAGAGCACTTCTCTCTATGACAGACTTAGAGCAAAAGGCAGAAGAACCAGTGGAGCATCAAGTTGCGTAGATTGCGGGAGCTATCTAGCAGCTTCAACAGAGAATCGTAGACCTAGAGCTACAAAACATTCCAAGTACCCCGCAAGACATGCGAGATTAAAGAGAAGACACTGCTAAGAGAATAGTTGAGAGGATCAAAGCACTCGCTCTGGAATGTAAACAACTTAGTAGTATAAGTGCACAAACCTATGAGCGACTTACTGAAGACCTTGAACTAAATGCACTGGATTCACAACTCCAGGAGGAAAAGCAGCAAGCAACAACAATACAAGCACAGTTGAAACTCTTGTCAGGAATTGAGAGGATGAAAAGATCCCAAGAACAACGCACAACTCAACAATAGGTCCATGCCATACAAATAAAATTCATGGAATTGACTCAGAAGCTCCAACCAGTCCAGGATACAACTTGCCTACTTTTTGAGGAGATTGAAGGCCGAGGAGAAGAGCTAGAACAAATAGTCACTTCGGTAGAACAATTCTTAGAAGGACCTGTGAACAAGGAAGTTATTCAAGAGTTCACTGAGTAGGAGGCCTTAGCACAACAATAGGTTGAAGCAGCTCGAGCCAAGCTCGAGGATTTTGAGTCAGACTTACCCAGACCAGAGTGACTCGAGATGAGTCACAGGTGAGTGTTGGGGGCCTGTTGGCCCTTGACCAAGTTTTGTAGATCCTTGGTCATATTTGACCTCTTTTCGGACATCGACAGGATGGTTGAAGGCAGAGCGCAAGTCTAAGCAGCTATCGCAGGATCTCAACCCCTTTTTAGGGCAGTTTTGGGATTAGGGTTTATGTAACGGGTATGGGATGTCGACTCATGGGTTTACCCATGTTTAGGCACATTTTTAAATGTATAAATATATAGCTATGCGATGTAAGAAAAGGAGACGGTGATAAGTGAAAATTGTAAATGCTTTGTGCATTCTATGTTGAGAACTTGCAGAGCTAAGTGCAAGTGACTGTGTAAAGGCTTTGTGTTGTAATATAGTTTGGGGAAGGATGATCTAGAGAAGTGTGTGCATATCTCCTATCATATGAAAAGTAGGATCTTGTGGCTCTGTGCATGTAGAAGATTGAAAGAAGAAAATAAAAGAGAAGAAGAATTGGTGGACATAGCCCAAGCTGGGGGTGAACCACGTATATCATGTTGTTGTGTGTGATTGTTTGCATTATGGTTGTGTCATTGTTCATATGATTAATGGTTAGTACACTGATGTATGCTTATATGAATTTGATATGATAAGATTAGTGCTAAATAATATGGATGAATGCTAGATATAACCTATGTGAATGTTCTTAGTGCTTGAATATACTAGATCTAGGTGAACACTACGATGATCTATTGTTAGGGTTTACCTGCACTGTAAATTAATTCTGAATACTAATGATCTAAAACTACTAAGTGCTCTATTAAGGTGTTACAATCTCAGATCTGTGTCCCAACTAGGGTTGCAGACATCTGAGTCCTGCAACCACCCTCGCCTCTACCTCGGGTGAGACTTCATCTGCTTCGCAAGAGTTGCTGAAAGGGACGATAGTTAGGGTTTTGTTGGTGCACTGTTGAAGCATTGAACCCTGGGTCTGCCCCTTTTCCAACAACACCTATATATTATGTTGTTTCCTATTGAAATATAAGAGTAACTGAAGATCTCTTTAATGCTTCATTTTCTTATTGGGGAGATGCATGGCTTCTTGACATAGGTGTGACCTCTCACATGACATTTCAAAGATATTTCTTTGAAGAATTTGATGCCAATGTAGATGGTGTAGTGTACTTTGCAAATAGATCAAGTCTCAAACCTTTATGAATGGGCACCATCAGGGTTAACTTTCCTAGACTCATATATTTTCTTCTGCACACTGTAATCTATATTCCATAGCTACAAAGAAACTTGTTGTCCCTTATGCACATCATACAAAAATGCCACTCTGTTTATATGACCAATGGAAAAATTGGGATAAGGGAGGATTCTGATAACACGATTGTTATGATCGGAATAGAAGATGGAAGAATGTTGAATATGAATGGGACATATTCCCATATACACACTACTACATACCTCTCTCATCATGAATAAGGTATAATTCCATCTA
>ML792417.1:275110-315228 GCA_009831015.1 Picea engelmannii | reverse complement strand
TTTTCTGAAAATTACCACTATGTCCCCTCAAATGCAAGCCTAAGGAATACAATATTTAATCCCTTATTGTGGGATATTGGGTATGTGACAATTTCCCACCCATCCAATCCACATTGTTTCCATTACTGATTTTTCATGCTAACCATTTGGAAAATAATGGAAGGATTTGGGTTTTTGTTATTGCATAAAACCCTATTTTGATCTTTTTACAACCTCCACATATAAAAATGCACACTTACACATAAGAAATACATGTTTTTCTTTTAAACTCTAATTTTTTCCCTTGTGCAAAATGCATGCCAGGCTTCACAAAAATGCACGCCCGAGTCTTAAAACACCTCCAATTTGAGTGATTCAAGTTGTTGAGGGTGTCTTATATAATTTATACTTGTGTACACATTTTTATTTTCATTTTCAAACATAAATGTGGCTATTATGTAAAAGAGGTAAAATCTACCTTGTAAATCAAAAGAGAAAAATAGTAGAAAATGACCTAATGGAAATGCATGCACATGCTTATATATAGGTCAAAATTTAGTTATAAAAGATTTGGGGTGAATATAATAAAATTATGAATATATTTGTATCACCCTAAGTGTAGTTTCAAATGAAATAATACTTCTACCTTGAACGAAAATTGAAGACTTTCTATAAAATCGAGGGTAAAATTGTCTTACTATAAAATGCATTCCCATGACTCATATGACGTCCAAATTGAGTGATTCAAATTGTGAAGTTTGTATTTTATTATCTTACATCTTGTAATACCTTTAGTTTTTCACTTTAAAAACAAAAACCCTCTTCTTTTCATAGAGGCTAAAACTACCTTGTAAATGCAAAAAAATGCATAAAGGGAAAAATGCATAAAAATACATGAAAACAGGGCATGATGAAAAAATGCACGCCCTATAAAGAAAAATAAATGCATAGGTTTTCTAATTTTATGTTACAATTTATAGGAACATGGATATGTTTTAAACCTTAAAGACTATATACTAGGGTGATATCTCAAGGTTTTTTCCTTTCCCCAATTTCAACAATATTGGATTTTGACACAATGCAAAAGGTTGGAGGATGCATTCCAAACATTTAACAAAAAATGTTTACAAATGTTGGAAGGATGTTCCCCCATAGTTTGAAGAAATGGAAACCATAAAATTATTTCCCTTTCCTCTAATTCCTCTCACATGGGGTCATAACTCATCTTCCTCTCTGTTATGTGTATTATGTTTTTTGGCCTATAGAAATGCATTTATATGTGTTAAATTGGTTGAATATATCCATATATTGTAATTATATTTCTTCATTGTATTTTGTTGTAACAATTAATTACAATGCCATATAACATTAATCTAGAGGAAAATGATAGGAAAATGATTCAAAGGTAATTTACGACATTGGAAGCAAAGGATGATAGGAAATGTTAGTTCCCTTGCAATAAATGCAGAGGCTTCAATAAAGGAAGACTTTTAATAATGATAGTTGAAAGACATTGTAGATAGTTTGGACACGTTGAAGGGGGGTATGAATATCGTCCCTTGGTAAGTTAGTACTCCTTATATGTTTTTATATTGATTGTATTCGTATAAGTTTCTATCCTTTTAATATTTGTGACATACACTAATATCATTTGATTGTTTGTAATTATAAAGAAAGGGCGTCCTAAGTGAGATCTTGGTAATGTGCCAAGTAGTAGTAGAAATCTTGTTTTACACATTGAGGAAGATGGAGCAAATATTGGAGATCAATTTATTCATATGTAAGAATATGACATTGCTAATAGTATAGTTGAGAATGCTGGTATAAATAGATTGATCCAAGACACCTTTTCTCTAATTGATGACAATTTTGATGATATTGATGATGTACCTCTAGTTGAGAAGTCGCAACAACCCCTTTATGAAGGCTCAAGGAAAAAAAAATTCTCTGCTATATTGTTGTTGGTGAACTTGAAGGTATTGAAAGGTTTTTCAAACACTTGTCTCACACAGATACTAAGGTGTTGGAAACATGATCCTTCTTGGATGTGTTACTTGTAACATATTGTAAACATGAATAGTCGTAGGTGATAGGAAACATCTTCAGTTATGGAAGACTAAGAGTCATTTATTGTGTATTTATTTATTAACCTATCACCTTAATTCCAATCATATCAAGTGTGGAGTTATTTTCTTCCTTCTAGATGATCGAGTTGTCTCTCAACAATTTTTTCTTTCTTGGTAGATTCAAGAAAGATCATATCTCTGGAAAGGATGACCTTCTTGTTTGTATTGTCATAAAGTTGATACCCCTTGGTGTTGGACGAAGGTCCAGTTTTGGGAAAAGACCATTTTTGGAGAGAAAATCATGAAGGAAAAGTAGCACGTGTGAGGGAAGCATGCGAGGCGCACATGTAATGGAGACCGAACGACATTAGGGTTAGGGGTTTTGTAGAATATGGTAATGGATGATGAACCAACAATTTGTATAAATAGTACCTAGGAAGTCTAGGAAAGGGGTTGCCCAACTGAAGAGTGAAGAGAGAGAAGAAGGTTGTAAAGATTGGTGAGATGATAAGAGTCGAGCAACTCGATCTCGAGGATTAGATCAAAAGCTAAGGATCCTGGTGTGATCTAGTTAGCTTCACAAGGATCAAGAAGCCTGTTGAGATTGTAGAATCCAAAACTATAAACATGTACGATGCGATCTATTGTTGAGAAATAATAATATAGCTTGAGAGAAAAATATTTGTGGACGTAGCCCACGAGGGGGTGAACCATGATATCACTTGTGTTATGCGACTGAATGTATGGATATTCATTGATATTCATGGTTGTTAATGATTAAATGCTAGATGAATGAATAAATGAACTAGTTAGATATGATATTCCACTTGCATGAGTAAGAACGACTAATTATTGAAACATAAATGAAGATTACAAGGTACAACAACAGATTCTCATTCATTCCCAAGCTGCAAGCGTCTGATCATTGCAACCACCCATAGAACTATCTCGGGTGAGACTGCGTAGTGCACCCTGTGTACTGCGCTACCTTCTGGTTTACCAAGAGGGCTGATAGTTTTAGAGGGATTTTGTTGGGAGATTGTTAAACCTGAACCTAGGTAAACTTATAACAATAAGGTGATATCAGAGTAGATAAAGTAATCTAAGAATGAAAAAGGATTAAAAACCAGAAAATGGTTCTATTTTCGATTGGAACATAATGGGATTGAGTGAATAAGATCTGCTCAAGAAGCACAAAAAGAATTCCAAATCTGGGGACAAAAACATGAGAATATAAAAGGGGATGTTGAGACCGTGGAACCCAATGAAGGCAGAGATCGAGAGCTGGCTGAAAACAAAGGAACTAGATTTTGCGCAGAAAGATAACAAAAACCTGAAGTTGACACCGCGCAAATACCTGGACAAGTACGTATTCAACGACTCGCATGAAGTATTTTTTTGTGTTTTCTCGCATGTATTGCACGAGTGGATATTGAGGTTTAAGGAAAAACAAGCTACAAATTGGATCAGACAGCTAGAGTGGAATCCTATGGAGATCACGCACTTACAACAAGTTGACAATAAATTTACACGCGTAGTAGATTTCTGGTTAAACAACATTATTGCAAGATTTATCACATAATTTTCAGTAGATACTGCGAAGTCTCAATGCAGCAGAGAAAGAGTTCCTGAAGGGACCTTGAGGTAGGTATATCTTATCATTGTATACTTCCATTAAGATATTTCTATATAACAAGGGTGTAATTACAATGGCCTCAAACGACTAAAATTCCCTGCGTACATGGGGGAAGGGGGGAAGCACTGATAAGAGACATAGAAATGGAGGAAGAAATGGATAGAGGAAAGAAGGAGGAGGCCTTGGACCCAATCATGATGGAGGAACACCGTATCAAGAAGATCATGGAAACAGTTGGAAGAATGCGTAATGGAGTACCCTACCAATATAAGATGAACAACAAGAAGAGAGTCGTAGCTGGAAGAGAAGGTTTGGAAAGTAAAGAAGAAGAGGTAGAGGATATTCTGGCTGTGGAGTAGACTGAAGAAATCATGCACACAACACATGAAAGGAAGGAAAGAGATCTGAGAGAAGGAACAAAAGGAAGCACTCTTAGCCATATCAATGTCAGTGTGGAACCCATAAACCCATGTGTGACTAATAAACCAATAAGAACACCACCATTTAGACAACCAAATTTCATGAGGAAGACAACAAGAAGTACATCCATTCAAGGAGAAACAAATAGAGGAGCCATTTATGAAGTAGTAGCCAAGTATCTACACCAGAATTCAAGGGAGAGGTGTCAGAGGACCCTGAGAAGCACTTGTTCATTTGTGAAAATATCTGGGAAGCAAAATAGATCATGGATGAAGAAACTAAACTTGCATAGTTATCCATCACGCTAAGAGACCACGCATTGGATTGGTACATGAGCTTAGCCGCAAACAGTCCACCAAGGACAACCAAAATGATTATGGATATCAAGAAGCTATTGATAAATGAATTCCAAAAACCTACCTCATAGGATCAATACATGAATGAGATGATAGAGATCAGATAGAAACCAAGAGAATTTGTGTGGGAGATTAACCAGAGATTCAAAGGATTGAAGGGAAAGGTAAAATATGTCATGACATAAATGTAGCATAGGCATCTGTTTGTCAATTCCCTGCTACCACACTTGAAGTACCCTTTGAGACATCAGAAGTTTCAAACTCAAGCATTGGCTCTGCAAACAACCATACAACTGGAAGAGACCCAATATCAGAAGATAGATCCAACCATAGAGGAGATGAAGGATGATCTGAAGAACTTAACATTTCAACTAAACTAGAATAGGGGTAAGGACAAAAGAGAAGTTGTTTGGTGTACCACATGTAGAACAAAAGGACACCACAAGAATGAATGTCCAACATTCGCGCAGTACATGGAAACAAGACTCTGAAACCATTTTCCATCAGGAGGAATAAAACCATTTTCCATCAGGAGGAATATTCTGTGAGATCTGTAGGACATAGGGGCATGATCCATGTCACTTTCCAATGATGAAAAAATACTAGACAATGCCTAAGAGTTCATATTGCAACTTTTGCAAGTCAATAGGCCATGATGAAAAAGATTTCAGGTCAATGGAGCTGATGAGGGAATGAACATCATATACTTATAGGGTGCATGCAGAGATGATGATAAGGAAATTTGCACCATAATTCAACCAAGTACCATCCGCATATAACATTGTGCCACAATAATACAACATTGTGCAACCGCAGTACAATACCATGCAACCATAGTATAATCTCGCATAGTATAACCGGGAGGGCCAGTACAACGCACCCCGAAGAGATTGATCTACCTACAGAGGTGGAGGACGATGTAAAGGAGGCTTTGGAAGAGGCATTGGACCAGTGTTATGTCAAACTATCAACAACCATGACATTATGAAAGATTATTTCCACTTCCACCTATGACATGTATGTATTGTCATGCATCGGATCGTGATACAGAAGATTGTCCGACACTATTGGGGAAGAACCAAGAAAACAAAAATTAGAACAATCAGAATGTTCAATGGATTTCTGAAGAAGCAAGGGATGACGGGAGAAATATCAACATAGTTATGCGTGGAGGAACCAAGACATGAAATGAAGTAGTAAGACATGATCCAACACAACACTAATGGGTGAAGAAGAATGTTGAACCACATAAGAAGTTTGATGTGCAGAACGAAAAAGAGATATTCAAGCAAGCTAGACAAGAATTCTTGAAGCAATACATTGCATCTACATCAAATGTGTAGCATACCCAGGATGAACCAACGTATGAGATGCCTTGATGCAGGAGAAACATCATAAAAGCATGAGTGGAGGACAACTCAGTTCCCTAGCATGCATTTTGAAGTTATTTTTGAATATTAAAGATGGCATGTCACGTAATATCTTGAAAATATTGTAATTAAAGAATGTCTTGAGTATTTAGGAGCTTAACCATCACATGATATCGACTAGGAATGCATTTTCCTTTAATGTAGTAGCTTGCAGTACAGATTCAAAGTGTTTTCTCTTATCTGTCTGTCTCAAACATTTATTGTAATAAATCCTTAGTAGTTGAAAACTTTTAATTTGATAGGATAACACTAAGGTAGGCGGAGGGAAAATCTCTATGAGCTCGTTTTGTATAAATAAATGTATTGTATGCCCAATGAGGCGGCTGAAGAGTATTGTAGCTACGATTATTGCTGCTGAAAGCTATTTGAATCTGAGAGTTGTTGAGCCACATAAGAGCATTGTATGAGTCCATGTACATATCATTTGAACGAATATAGAAGAGAAGCATTGATCCAAATGTTTGGCGTTGTTGTTACTATGTCTATTTGGATGAATGAATGGTAGGATTTCTATTAATTGCAATTCTCTATTATTACTTGTTCTTATATTATGAATGCATTTACATGGTTGAATGTATGAATATGTGAGATATTTGATAAGTTTCAATTGTTTCTCTTCTACGAGCATGTGCAAGGAGTGCATAGTGTACGCAAGGTGTGAATTGACAGAGTCTATTTCGACTCAAAAGCTTAGAAGAGATAACATGAATATTTTGTTTGCAAGGAGTGCATAAGTATCCGCAAAGTGCGCATTGATAGAGTTTGTTTTGACCCACAAGTTAGGGAGAGATAACTTGGAGCTTTGTGTGCAAGGAGTTCATATTGTCTGTAAGGAATGCGTCGATAGAGTATTTTTTACTCAGAATCCCAGGAGGAGTAACTTAAGAGTATTTGCAGAAACATGTAAAGAACTGTTGCAAGGTGTGTGCAATCACCCACAAAGAAGTTGAGTCGTGGATGAAAGACATGTTGCAAGGTGTGCACAGGGTCAAAAATCGACTAAGTGTTGAGGAAACGATCTGAGGAGTTATAGGTTTCGAGGAAGAACAAGATCAAAATAGATAATGGGTGAGAATCCTTCAATAGGGAGGATCCCTTTAAGATTTTCATAAGTTAACAAGCAGGATCCATTCAGGAGGAAGTGGGATCGTTACAAACAGTCATATTTGGGATATTTGCACAGAGGTTAGCCTTATATTCCTTCGACACTCCATGGTTCAGAGTTTTCAAAGCATTCAAGGAGTGGGATCACTAAAGTCCCAAAGAGTGAAGTGAATCCTAGCCGTCGGTATCAGGGAGGATACGTGGCAGCAGATCAAAAAGTTTGGGAGGTAGAGCCATAGAATATTTGCGTGGAGAAAAATCTGATTTTCGTGAAGTGGCGAAGGACAAAGTAGATTGGGACCGTCAGATCTAGACGGACACACGATAGAGATCTGTGTGTTTCAACATAAGGGTACTTTGGAGGAAAGTGAGGGTGGAGTGTGCAAAAATACCGAAGCTTGAAGTGCAAAGGGGGTTGGCTTGAGATTATAGCTCATGGTCATGTTGAAGAAGAGCCTAGCAGAGGAGCTAGCGCTCGCCACTCAGTGTTACAAGAAGCTCCCGAGAATGGGGTTGCGGGTGAATTGAACCTGTGTGGTAACAAACGAGGGCATGTGTAAACTGATTTCAGGGTCTAACAGAGTCCTGAAGATCCAATTCAACTCAAGCATTTGAATATCCTTTATCGAGAGGTCACAGAACCCGGGGGAGAGAAAGGGGGGGCTGCATCAATTGGTATCCGAGCATAAATGTTCTTGTAGATAGCAGGAAAAGGTGAGAAGGTGAAAGGAGACAGTTTGATACCATCAAATGGTATCAAAGCCAAAAAATTAATTTCTATAGGCAAGAAGAGGCAGTCTGATATCATCCAGTGGTATCAGAAGGAAAATCTTCTTTTGAGCTCTGTGTGAGGGATAAATTTCAGCACCATGCCGCCTAGAAGACGTGCAGAGCCACATGTACCAAATCGAGTTGTGGAAAGGGAGATGAGAGAACTTCACACAAGTTTATATGCTATGGAGACAACACAAAGGAGAGCAGCTGATGCTGGAGACATCAGTGATGCAGAGGACGAGGAAGTGGAATTAAAGAACTTGTAGTAGAGGATGTTGTGGAAGAACGCTTGTTGAAAGTTGTTTTCAAGTTGGGAGCTAGAGCAAAGATAAACATCCTGATGTATGAATGAAATTTAGATGTTGAAGAATTGTTGGATTGGATAAGATCAATGGACAAGTAATTCAACTATGAATATGTCGATGAGGAGAAGAAGGTGAAACATGTTGTCACTAGATTAAAAGGACATCCAACGCTTTGGTGGGATGAACTGCAGGCTGACAAAAGATGCAAAGGAAAGAAAAAGATCAAGAACTAGGATAGAATGGTAGCCAAGATGAAGGCTAAATTCATACACAAAGACTATGAGATAAATCTATTCAGGAAGTTGCAGAATATGAGACAGAAAGGATTGACAGTGAAGGAATACATCGAGGAATTTTATAAGATGAACATCAGGGCTAGACAGAGAGAAAAATATGATGAAAAGGTTTCTAGGTATACAACTGGTCTGAGATATGAAATCTAGGATGAAATCATGATGATGATAGTAAGGATAGTGGAGGAAGCTTATCAAATTACGCTGAAGGTAGAAGAGAAGTTGGCTAGAAAATAGATCCAATGAAGCAGAGGAATAAGTCTAAGCAGAGGCAATAGAATTTTCCATGATAAGGCACAAAAGCCCAAGGTTGATATTGGAAAACCACATAGTCACTCGGAAAGAGGAGGAAGTTCCCAAGAGAGACAGTATGGTGGAAGGAATTATTTTCCTTGAGGAAGAGGAAGAGGCAGAGGAGGAGAAGTGAAGTGTTATGCCTGTGGAAAAATAAGACACATGTCTTGGGAACTCTCTGAGAGAAAGAAAGAAGGAGGAGGTGAAGCTCACATTTCGGAAGCGCAGAAGCGGAATGTTGAAGCAGAAGGTGCAAAAGATGGGAAATATCTGATGATGAAGAAGGTTCTCTTAAAGTCAGAGCCAAAGGTTGAAAAACCAGTTTAGAGGAACAGTTTGTTCAGAACTACTTGCAAGACTAAATATAGGGTATGCAAGGAGATAATTGACAGTGGGAGAACTGATAACTTAGTATCCACAGATATGGCGGAGAAATTGGAGCTGGAGAAAATTGCACATCCGAGTTTGTATAGAGTCTCATGGTTGCAGAAAGGACACCAAGTAATGGTAACTAAACAATGTGTAGTTGAATTTAATATAGGAGGATATAAAGATGATATTTTGTGTGATGTGATTCTCATGGATGTATGTCATGTTTTTTTGGGGAGACCATGGCAGTGTGACAAGAATGCCATTCACGATGGGAGAAAAATACTTATACCTTGGAGAAAAATGGTAGGACACACATGTTACTGCCAACTGAGGAAAAGAAAGTAAAGGAAGAAGCCAACACAAGTATACTTCTCATGAGTGGGAAGGAACTCTTGAGTGAAGTCAATAAGGAACAAGAGATGAAATTTGTTTTGGTGAGGAAGCCGAGAGTCATCCTTACAAGTACTTCCATGGATGATTTGCCTAAAGAAATCCAGGAGCTGTTAGAAAATTTTGTTGACATAGTAGTGGATGAGTTACCTAGCTCATTTCCACCCATTAAGAGTATCAACCATCACATTGATATAATACCATGAGCGAGTCTACTGAACAAAAAAACATACAGATTAACACCTCAAGAGAGTGAGGAGGTAAAGAGACAAGTCCAGGATTTGATGTACACAGGTTTGGTCAGAGAAAGCTTGAGTCCATGCGCAGTACCAACTATGTTAAGTCTGAAAAAGGATGGAGGATGGAGAATGTGTACAAACTCAAGAGCGATAAACAAAATCACCATCAAGTATAGATTTCGTTTTCCAAGGATGGATTACTTAATGGATTGTTTGAGTGGAGAAAAATAATTTTCAAAGATATATATGAAGAGTGGATATCACCAGATACGAATGAGAGAAGATAATGAGAGGAAAACAACCTTCAAAACAAATGAAGGGTTGTATGAGTGGCTTGTTATGCCATTTGTATTGACAAATGCCCCAAGTACTTTATGAGGTTGATGAATGAGGTAATGAAATATTTCATTGATAAGTTTGTGATTGTATATCTGGATGATATATTAGTCTTCAACAAAACTGAAGAAGAGAATTTGAGGAACTTAACATTAGTGATGATGAGATTGCAGTGGGAGAAGTTGTTGATAAATATGAAGAAATCCTATTTTATGAGAGAATAACTCATTTACTTGGGTTTTGTAATATCTTCAAATGAATTGAAGATGGATCCAGAGAATGTGAGAGAAATCAAAGAATGGCCATCACCAAGAAGAATATTCGAGGTGAGAAGCTTCCATGGACTAGCGAGTTTCTATAGGAAGTTCATTATAAATTTCAGTGGAATTTGTACACCAATATTAGATACAGTGAAGAAGAGACACAAGTCTTTCAAGTGGACAAAAGAAGCTGAGAAAAGCTTCAGTACATTAAAGGAGAAGATAACAGAACAACCGATTCTGGTCTTGCCATATTTCGGGAAGACATTTCAAGTAAGATGTAATATTAGTGGAGTTGCAATTGGAGCAGTCTTTAACCAAGATAATAGACATGTTTCATATTTCAGTGAGAAGTTGAATGACACTAAGAGAAAGTAATCCACATATGATAAAGAATTTTATGCAATAATTCAAGCCTTGAAGAAATGGAGGCACTACCTTGTTCCAAAAGAATTTGTTTTGTATAGTGATAATCAGGCTTTACAATTCATAACCATACAGGAAAATTTAAATCAAAGACATGCTAAGTGGATAGATTTTATGCAAAATTTCACTTTTTTCATTAAACATATTTCTAGTAATGCTAACAAAGTTGTTGATGCATTGAGCAAGAGATGTATGATTCTGAAGGAATTTCAAGTGAAAATCATGGGGTTTGAACACCTTAAGGAGATGTATTGTGATGATCCAGATTTTAAAGAAGCATATGAAGCATGTGAAAATAATGTTCTCAGAGACAGAATCCAGTGGAAAAAGCATCTGATTCAAGATGGATTTTTGTTTAAAGGTTTCCAGTTGTGCATACCAAAGTGCTCGATGAGAGATAATCTGTTGAAGGAAAAATATAATGGAGGTCTAGCATGAGATATTGGCCATGAAACGACATTTTCACAGTTGATCAATTCATACTATTGGCCAGGTATGAGGGAAAATGTGAAGAAGTTTGTAAACAAATGTAAGATTTTCTAGTATGCAAAAGGAAATAAACAAAACAATGGATTGTATCAGTCATTGCCTATTCCAGATAGGCCTTGGGATGCAATAAGCATGGATTTCATATTGGGATTGCCAAGGACACAAAGAAAAAGTGATTCTATATTTGTGGAAGTGGATAGATACTAAAAAATGGAACACTTTATCCCATGCCAGAAAACTAATAATGCAACACACATTGCAATTTTTTTTTCAAGGAAGTTGTGAGACGTCATGGGTTTCCCAAGAGTATTGTCTCAGACAGAGACACTAAATTTGTTGTTCATTTCTAGAGGACATTGTGGAAGAAACTGGGGACATAACCGTCCTTTAGTTCAACATATCACCCTCAAACAGATAGACATACTGAGGTGGTAAATAAGAGTTTAGGAAATTTGCTGAGGAGTCTGGTCAATGAACATCATAGCCAGTGGGATCCTATTCTGTCACAAGCAGATTTTGCATGTAATTACTCACCAAAAACAAGTACAGGGAAGAGCCCATTTTAGATAGTATATGGTATGAAGCCAAGAGGAGTATCAGAGTTGAGAAATCTGGAGCAGAATGAATTCAGAAGCACTAGATCAGAAGACTTCACTGCAGAAATGCAGAAGCTTCATAATCAGATCAAAGAACACTTGCAGAACAACAGTAGAGTGTATAAGCGCATAGTTGATATGTCAGACAGTTGGATTAGGTTGGAGGATAGTTGGTATGGATTTTTGGTTTTCATTGATGTCAACTATTGGAGAGTCATATTGTATATTGATGTCAACCCTTGGAGAAAGTACAATAGTGAATTCCAGTAGCACAAAGGTTTGGGTAATGGACTCAAGTTTGTTTGATGTAAAGATGACTCATTATTGTCTTGTCATGGTTGATAATAATTACAAATCGATGAACTCCAAAGTGGTCCCCTTATGGTGAAATCCGTCATGGGAAGATGCTTTGTGGATTGAGTTATCCTAGAAGTATGGTTAGAGAACCCATGCTTATTTGTGGAATAATGAGATGAAGTTCAATGAATCTTTTAGTGAAACTATCATATATGGATAGTGTTTTTCATGTCATTTCCGATGGTATGTGGAACGCCACATAACTCCTCACAGTTAGAGAGTTATGGCTATGAGAAGTTGGAGAACCCAGGGTTGGGTAATGGACCCAAGTTTGTTTGATGGATAACAGTATGAGTTTTGATATATTTCCAGGTAATACTATTCTATATGGATATTACAAGTCATTCCATTTCTATTGGTATGGGGAACATCACATAAATCCTCACAGTTTGAGAGTTATGGCCTTACGAAGTTGGAGGACCCTCTTATGTCATCTAGAAGCCCCAAAAGGTCAAAGTAGTCAAAGTGGTTTAAGCGATTTTAGAAGTTAAATAATAAAGTGAAGTGATGAGTGTACTATAATTAAAAGTGAAAACAAAATAAATTATTTAAATAATAAATTTAATGGAGAAATTAGAAGTGGGTTAACCCTAAAATAAGGAAAGTGGGCAAAGTGACCTAGAAGATGTTTTTAAGGAAGCTACTTGGAGGGTACAAATAAGAGGCAAGGCTCTTTCATTTCAATAAAACTTGAGAATATTGAATAAATATAGGTGGTTGAGGTAACCAAAGGATATCTAAGTTGAATTTCTGAGGGAAGGTGAAGAAAAGAAGGCTGAAATTCAAGGAAGGATAAATTCTTTTGATGATGCTTTTTAAGGTATGTTATTTACAGGTCATCTCACCATTTCTGCAATAACTTGTTTTCTAGAATGATTCATACCATGAAATTTCTAAGCCATTGAGGAAACATATCCAAGTATCCGTGGTAAGAAATTAAGCTTGTGGGTCATTGTATTTTTTGAGTTACACTCCGTGGAAAATAGGGTTTGTGGCTAGTCCTAAAACTAGTCAAAAACAAGTGTTTCGGGTAAAAACATCATAATTTATTAATAACATATCCAAATTCAGTAAGACCAATTGTGTTGGTTATAGTAAATTATTTAGTATGCTTTTTAATAGTTTTATATTGATTCAACAAATATTCCATGCGGGGCATGCTCTACAAGGTCTCTCTCTAGAATAAGCCGAAATTCAACAAGGTATGCCATTTTTGCTATAACTCCTTTTGTGAGATGTTCCAAGTAGTGACACCTGGAGGAATTTCATAAAACACACTGAATAACATTGTGTATCAGTTTCAAATATTTATTCATTATAGGTACACAATTATGATTATTTCAAGTTAGGGATGTTGACTAATCCAAAACTAGGCACGTGAGACTAAAGAAAAGTTTGATGAAAATGATAGTCTCTTATTGTTAAAGTTAAGGAAGGTTTTTAGGTATGTGATCATATACACTAGGTCTATTACAGAGTTACAAATCATATTTGGATGATGGAATAGATGAGGGCATTTGGTTGAGGTACATGTCGGCTACATGGTTGAGAAAAGTAGTTGATTAGTTGGCGCATACATGAGGTGTATAGTTGATGATGTTGGTACATATTGATGAGTCATAGTTGATGAGAAGTTGATAAATGATTGGTACATAATTGGTACATGGTTGGAGGCACTTATTAGTAGTATTGTTGACACATGGTTTATGGATGATGTAACATACTTGTATTATTAGAAGCACATATTGATATTGGTGATGATTATGAGTTGTTGTGTTATACTTGGTTGATGCACATCTTTGAGAGTTGTCTTGGTGATTGATCTTGGTTAGTATATCTTATTTGGTTGATAAAATTGTTGAGATAGGTTGTTTTGACAAGTTTTTGTGACAGGTTATTTGTACAGGTTTGGTTAATGGTTGATGCACTTGTTCATGGTATAGGTTGAGGTACATGTTGGTGCATTGTTGATGCACTTGTTTATGGTACAGGTTGATTACAGGTTGGTTGGTATAGGTTGGTGCATGGTTGATGCACTTTTTTATGGTACAGGTTGATTATAGGTTAAGGTACAGGTTGATTGGTACAAGTTTACATCAGTATATCTCACAGTGATAGTGTGATAGTGGTTCCATCATTCTACTTATACGTCAGGGTGGTTGGACAGGGAAAGGACATGTGGTTGTATCCACCTTCCGGTTGTAGCTAGAGAACATAGGGGGTTGTAGCCTCCTTCTGTTTGTAGCCAAATAATTGGGGAGTTGGACCTTCCCTCATTGGAATTTTGTGCTTCAAATGAATGTAATTCTTCAAGACATATAAGAAAAATCATTCTGCGATTTTATCCCTCTTTGGGTTTCCACGTAAAAAACTGGTGTTCTATGTATGTGTATGATTTTTCATTTGTTCATTGCTTATTTACTCTGCAGTTATTGGATGATAATGCTACATTGATATAACACTTGGATTATATGGTTAAAAAGGATTAAATTGCTCTATCACTGATTCACCCCCCCTCTCAGTAATCCAACATGATCATCATAGGAGAGAACTTCAATTTTAAGTAGGATATCAAGTTCTATCACATCTCAGGAAGGAGAGGTTCCCAAGGGGAACATGCAACAAATTGAAATTGAAGAAGATAGGACTATGCAAGAACCTAAGGAAATTTGAGGAAAATTATTATGAGATAGAGCTTCCAGAGGATGTGGGTATATTTCCCATATTCAACATTTCAGACCTGTATCCTTATAGGGAAGATGAAAAAGGATCAAAAAACTAGAAAGAGATCCAGTGGGAGAAGCAGATGCATGTTGTAGAAAAGATGCAGATGGAGAAGATCATAGATTAGAGGACTGGTAAGAAGACTAGGAGAAAGACTTATTTTTAGTATTTGGTAAAGTGGAAAGGACACCCAATAGAAGATATCAGTTGGGTAAATGAAGCATATATTCAGAAGCATGGAAAGTTAGTGTAGGAGCTCATGGATAGGAGTCCATGAATTTTTGTCTAGAGGAGTATGATGCAAGAGCATTGTCATCAAAGCACACGTGGAGGAGAATTCAACGCCCTAGCACACATTTTGAAGTGATTTTTGAATATTAAAGATGGCATGTCACGTAATATCTTGAAAATATTGTAATTAAAGAACGTCTTAAATATTTAGGAGCTTAACCATCGCATGAGATCGATGGGGAGTGTATTTTCCTTTAATGTAGTAGCTTGCAGTACATATTCAAATCATTTTCTCTTATCTGTCTTTCTCGAACAATTATTGTAATAAATCCTTAGTAGTTGAAATATTTTAATTTGATAGGATAGCACTAAGGTAGTCAGAGGGAAAATCTCTATGAGATCGTTTTGTATAAATAAATGTATTGTATGCCCAATGAGGCAGTTGAAGAGTATTGTAGCTAAGATTATTGCTGCTGAAAGATATTTGAAGTTGAGAGTTGTTGAGCCGTAGAAGAGCATTATATGAGTCTATGTACATATCATTTGAATGAATATAGCAGAGAAGCATTGATCCAAATGTTTGGTGTTGTTGTTACTGTGTCTGTCTGGATGAATAAATGGTAGGATTTCTATTAATTGCAATTCTCTGTTATTACTTGTTCTTATATTATGAATGGATTTACATGGTTGAATGTATGAATCCATGAGATATTAGATAAATTTCAATTGTTTATATTCTACGATCATGTGCAAGGAATGCATAGTGTTTGCAAGGTGTGCATTGACAAAGTTTATTTCAACTCAGAAGCTTAGAAGAGATAATGTGAAGATTTTGTTTGCAAGGAGTTCATAAGTGTCTGTAAGGTGTGCATTGACAGAGTTTGTTTTGACTCACAAGTTCAGGAGAGATAACTTGGAGATTTGTGTGCAAGGAGTGCATATTGTCCACAAGGAGTGCATCGACATAGTCTTTTTGACTCAGAAGCCCAGGAGGAGTAACTTAAGAGTATTTGTAGAAAAGTGTAAAGAATTGTTGCAAGGTGTGCACAGTCACCCACAAAGAAGTTCAGTCATGGAGGAAATACCTATTGCAAGGTGTGCACAGGGTCAAAATTTGACTAAGTGTCGAGGAAACGCTCTGAGGAGTTAGAGTTTTCGAGGAAGAACAAGATCATAAGAGATAACAGGTGAGAATAGGGAGGAGCCCTTTAATATTTTCATAAATTAACAAGAAATATCCGTTCAGGAGGAAGTTGGATCATTCCAGACCATCATATCTAGGAGAGTTTCATGGAGGTTAGTCGTGGAGTCCTTCGACACTCTGTGGTTCGGAGGTTTGAAAGAGTTCAAGGAGTGGGATCTAAAAAGTCCCGAAGAGAGAAGTGAATCCTAGCTCTCATTATCAGGGAGGATATGTGGAAGTGGATCAGAAATTTTGGGAGGTAGAGCCTTAGAATATTTGTGTGGAGCAAAAGACAATTTTTGTGAAGTCGCGAAGGATGAAGTAGATCTGGATCATCGAATCCATACAGACACATAACGAAGATCAGTGTGTTTCAGCAGAAGGGTACTTTGGAGGAAAGTGAGGGTGGAGTGTGAAAAAATCCCGAAGCCTAATGTTGCAAAGGGGGTTGGCCTGAGATTATAGCTCGTGGTCATATTGAAGAAGAGCCTAGAGGAGGAGCTAGTGCTCGCCACTCAATATTACCAGAAGCACCCGAGAATAGGGTCATAGGTGAATTGAACCTACGTGGTAACAAAAAACGACATGTGTAAATTGATTTTATGATCCAGGTGGATATCGGTGGCCACCCACCTTTTCCGACTGGCTCAAAACAATTTTCTGACAATTTTGGCAATTTACTATTTTTAGCAGGTTTTAACTTCCGGGGCCATTTTGAGGGCCTAAATGAAGGTTTTTCAAGATCAAGGTTCTAAATGGTATCCAAAGGCATGATTGAGCCCCCAAAATGAATCTCCTCAATGATACCTTTCCAACGAGCTATTATACGCCTAAAACAGATATCGTATGCAAAAGTTATGACCCCGGGAAGTTGATGTACTAACTTACCCAAACGGGGCCCACATGAATTTTGGCGCTTCATCTCCTAGGGTTAGGTTTTTGGATGTCTAGGACTTTTGGAATTCATGTTATTGTAAAAATACCTCCAGAGCCTCATTGTAATCATCTTCTTGCGAATGCGAGTAGCCGTCACATCTCTTCTCAGAGATAAGCTGCCACCATTCTAGCCAGTCTTTCACTCTATATTTTTATAGTCTATGTACATTTCTTTGATTAATAGAAATCGTGTATTACTGTATATCTATTTTTATGGTTGCATCTTTGATACATTTATGTTATATTATTGAATATCTGCAATATCTCTGTGCATTTCTTTATTATATCTTTGCTCTAATTTCGTGCCGAAAATAATCTGGATCATTTTAGGGTCTAGCAGAGGCCCAAAGAGCCAATTCGGCCTAGGTATTTGAAGATCCTTGACTGGGAGGTCGCAGAACCTCAGGGAGAGAAAGTGGAGGATTCATCATGCCTTCATCACTATATCATACTAATGAAGCACAACCCCTAGGACAATTAAGTACCATAAAGGATTTTCTACAAACCTGTGTTAAGCTATTAAATGACCAATCTTCTGTTAAAATTTTGCAAAATATGATAGAAAGATGTAACTTAGTGGTAGAAGGGAAATTAGAATATAAAATAGTCAATCACCTGCATACAAGAAGGAAGACAAGTAGGGAATTCATATTAAATGCTAACATCAGAGATTTCAATATGGGGGACATCACACTGGATTTAGGCTCCAAGGTGAATGTGTTATCCAAGAAGACATGGTAATATATGGGAGAGCCCACATTAGGAAATTCACCTGTTCAGATGAAACTAGCAAATCAACACAAAGTTCTACCAATTGGAAGGCTAAAGGGTGTGACAATAGATCTAGATGGAGTGCGCACTAAGGAAAACTTCAAAGTAATAGAAATACTGGATGGAACAACACCATATCCAACACTGCTTGAAATGGATTTGGCATTCAACAATCATGCCATAATCAATTTGAAGACGAGGAAGATGGCATTCGAGTCAAGAGAATAAAAATTCATTTTGTCATTAGATCCATAAGAAGGAGAAGGGTTTGTAGAACTTACTTGCTTAGACCTGGAGGAAATTAACCAGTTGTACAGAACCACTGCGAGAGAAGAAGACTATGTGAATCCAACTGTAGATGTGGTACTTAGTTGGAGAAGTATCACATCATGTGTGTCACACTCAGATACAGGGTTGGAAAATTGGCAACATAGATTACATGAAGTCCCCACAAGAATATGTGCAAGAATAGATCGCCTAGTACGATGGGTAGGTACAGAGATAAGAGAACCTCCTAGCTTTCATGGGGTGAATGAATTATAATAATTCCTAATAATATTAATATGAAGTGTTACCAAATCAAATGATATTATCTTTGGACATAGAACTCAAAGAAAAACCTGCAAGATGGTGGGGTGCACATAAAGAGACTGTGAAAGACTGGTACCAATGCAAACAATTACTGCACATTAGGTTTGATGAAAAGTAGAAGCGCAAAATGATGCAGAGATATGATGGACATGGGTCACCTTTGGAATACGTGGAGAAGTGAAGAATATTATGGACAATGACACAACCAAAGGAATGGCCTCATCACTTTATTCATACACTAGAAGGAATCCTAGCAAACTGGTATGTAGACCAGGAACTGCACAGAGGAACTACATAATGGACAGTGATATAAAATAACTTTACAATCACTTTCTCATTTGAACATGAGAACCCCAACATAGACTCAACACTCAAAAAAATCAGAGGGGTGATATTCATTAAGGAACCAGAAGTGGAACTCATGATCGAAGATCAACAACAAAACATATAGACAATGAAGGAGTTATTTTCATACTACCATGTGTAGGAAGAAGCACCAGATGAATAAGACCCACACAACATTAATATAATCGAAGTTGAAGGTGAAAGAGAGGTGGAAGTACCACCTCTTGAATCATAAGTTTTTACTGAACCGATCAAAGTGAAGAAAGTTAACATTGGGACAATTGAGAATCCCAAAATGGCCATCATTCCAGACTACTGGGATGAGAAAATAGTAGAAAGCATAACAAAGTTACTGTGCGAGTACAATGACCCATTCCAAAAAACTTTACAGAAATGAAAGGCATATCCGAAGAGCTCGGAGAGATGAAGATACCTCTCAGATCTGAGTCTATATCAGTCAGACAATGACCATATAGACTGAACCCAATATATAAGAAGAAAGTAAAAGCAAAAATTGACAGGATGTTGGAGGCCAGAATCATAGAATCAACGGAGGAGTATGAATGGGTAATCCATATGGTAGTTCAAGAGAAAAAGAAGGGAGGTATAAGGACATGTGTCGACCTGAGGAAGATGCATGATTCTTACCTTCATGATCCTTTCCCTACTCCTTTCACATATGAGGTATTAGAAAATGTAGGAGGCCATGAAGCATACTCATTCACAAATGGATCCTTAGGTTACCATCAAATCAAGATAGCACCATAAGATAGGTACAAGACTACTTTTTCCATAGAATGGGGATCTTACCAATACACATACATACTTTTTGGGATGAAGAATGCACCAGATATATTCTCAAGAGTAGTCATAGATACTTTTAAAGAATTCATCCATTAGTTTTTAGAAGTATACCTGGATGATTGGATAATATATAGTCCATTGAAGGACCATGTAGAGGTGTTAAGGATGATGTTAGAAATATGTAGGCAATGTCAAATATTGCTAAATATCAAGAAGTGCATATTTGGAACACTGTTTGGGATATTATTGGGCCATATAGTATGAAAACAAGGCTTGCTAGTAGATCCTGCCAAGATTGCAGTCATTGTTAATCTACCACCATCAAAATCAATACGTCAGTTGAGAGAAACATTGGGACACATAGGATAATATATGAAATTCATAAAAGGGTATGTGCAGATCACTGCGCCAATGGAGAAATTGTTGAGGAAAGATAGCAAGTTTCAGTGGAATGAGGACTGCTAACAAGGATTGGAAACTCTAAAAGAGAAGATGGTAACATCACCAATACTGTTATTCCTAGATTGGGAAAATACATTTCATGTGCATGTAGATGCATCGGCTATAACACTCAGAGTTATTCTGGTGCATATAGGAACATGGGAATTGGTCAATCCTATGGAATTTGTTATCATAAAAATATCAGAGTTAGAGAAGAATTACAATACCATGGAAAGAGAAGGCCTAGATATGGTCTATGCACTCTAGAATTCCAAACATTACTTACTGGGAAAACATTTCAAGATGTTTATAGATCATTCATCCCTCAAATACCTAGTCAATAAGCCAGTCTTGGGGGGGAGGATTTGTAGATGGTTACTGTTGTTCTGGGAATTTGATTTTGAAGTAATATTCAAGACAAGGAAGTTGAATGCAGGACCTAATCACCTATCAAGGATTAGTAATGGAGATGAACCTATGAACTTAGAGGACAAATTTCCTAATGCACAGTTATTTTCAGTCCAAGAAGCTGATGAATATTTTGTTGACAACATTCAATACTTGAGTACAGAGACCACACCACAAGAGTTCAACACTGCACATAAGTAAAATTTGGTAGTTTAAGATGCATACTATCAATTGATTGTAAGACACTTATATAATATGGGTGCAGATAACATCTTGAGAGGATGCTTACTAGAACATGAAATAGCTAGGATTTTAGCAGAAGCCAATGAGGGAATATCAGGAGGACATTATGTAGGCAAAGATACCTCTCATAAGGTATTTCATGCAGGAATATGGTGGCCAACCATTCACAGAGATTCAAGGGACTACTATCAGAGATGTGACGTATGTCAGAGGGTGGGTAAACCTAGTAGACAGGACGAGATTCCTCTAAGACCACAAGTAACCTTGAAGGTATTTGAAAAATGGGAAATAGACTTTGTGGGACCAATTAATCCACTAGAAATGAGGTTAGGAGCAAGGTACATCATTACTATGACAAAGTATCTAACAATATGGGAAGAATTAGCACCATTAAAAGATTGCAACGCAGAGACAACAATGCACTTCTTGTTTGAGAAAGTGATCACTCAATTTGGATGCCCAAGGATTCTGATGAATGGCCAAGGAACTCACTTGATTAAAAGTACTATCAGGGCTATGGCCGAAGAGTTTGAAGTCTATAATCAAAAGAGTACACCATATCAACCTCAAGAAAATGGAACAATGGAATCTTTTAATAAGATCCTAGAAAATTCACTGACAAAGATTTGTAACGTCAACAGGGATGATTGGGACTTGAAGATACATGTCATACTATGGGAATACATGACTACATGAAAAACGTTGACAGGACAGACACCATTAAGGATGGTAAATGGACAAGAAGAAATGGTTCCATTAGATTTTTTGGTACCTATCCTATGCTTAGCAACAATCACCAACATGACAGAACGCAATGCAGTTCAAGAAAGGCTAAGTCAGGTGATAGAGATGGAAGAAGATAGAATCCTAGCAGGATTTCACCAAGAGGTAAAAAAAGAAAGGGACAAATCTTGGCATGACAGACATATAAAAAGGAATAATTTCAAAGAAGGAGACCTAGTCTTGGTGTATGACAGTAAATTTATTTAGCACCCATGAAAATTCAGATTACATTGGTTAGGCCCGTACGAAGTGAAAAATGTCATAGATGGGAGAGTTGTATAGTTGAAGGATTTAAGAGGTACAAAAATCATAGGAATGATCAATGGGAGTCGATTGAAACTCTACAGGGACAGTCGACCTCCTAGTAAAAAAAAAGAAGAAGAGAGAGAGTTAGCGCGACAAAAAGGAAGTTAGCACAACGAAAAGAGAAAAGTTCGGACTTAGCACAAGACTGGCACACTGTGCACCAATGAATGGAAAGATAGCACAAACATATCTTGCACTCAAAAATCCCACTACGTCGGAAGAAGGACTAATGGTCAGAAAAAGGTGTAAATTCAAAAAATGGCGGTTATGGCAAAAAGGCGCCAGCTGGTGACGTCTATCAAATTGAATGCCAAGTACTTTCAAAGAGATTTCGCATTAATCACACCAACTAGTGGCATCGATCAAATTTAATGACAATAATTGTTGAAGTGACTTTGCATGAATCGCACCAACTAATGACATCGAGGAAATTGAATGTCACGAATGCGAGAAGTGCCATTTCATTTAAACCACAACTAGGGTAGCTTTTCTAAGAATCTTCATGATAATTTATATATAATGAAGGAATGTGGTAAACATAATTCTTATTGTGAAATTGTGAAATCATAGAGCGATAGAGAATACAAAGAGGAGAGTGATTCAACAAGAGATATAAAGTGAACCATCTCGACAGATATCAACCTTAACCACCATGGCACCACCCAAGTTCGGTGCACCAAGCCATGCCTGTAGAAAACCTTGAAGCCATCATAGAGCACCACAACAACAATAGGGAATGGAGTAGGAATCCACAAAGGATGCGAAATTTGTCAACTTGGATGACATTCCCTCACTTCACATGGAACCAACAAGGCCCACACCCATGGTGGAGGAAGCCTAACCAACAACAGTGGCTGGCATGGACATAGATAGGCATGAAACTGGACAAGGCCAATAGGATGAGGATGCAGGTAATCCTTCATTCCCTGAACATGTGGAAGGGTACCAGAGGGTAAATGGGGCATCCCCAAAACATACAGAAGTGGTCGCGCCAAGACAATCGCACATAACAGATTCTAAGCAGCAGCGGGAGGGGTTAGTAGAAGATGTTATCAGTTGATCAGAAACTTATTCCGACGAGGGAACAATGGAGGCTAGAACCTCAATCCAACCACAACAATGAAAGGGAAAACATCCCATGGAAAGGTCACCGTGAAGACATGTTGCAACAACCATAGTCCTACCACGCATTCCTGAAGGGGTGCATGCCACGCCCAACCTTCTCGGGTGTGTAGAAACACTATGCTACTCAGACCATGATGTGGCCGACATAGAAAAGTTCACAGAGTTTGCAAGGCAGGTTTACCTAGACATGTAGGAACAGGGCCCTTCGAGGATCCCATTTTACAACCAAAGCAGTGGGCAACCAGATTGTCCAACACCAAAATTCTAAACCTGGTGGATATTTTGCATTTTGGAAGGGGCCGGGATGTAAAAAATTGCGTCAAGAAATTGATGGCAGTGACCCATGGAGGCTACCTATGGTTGGAAGAGACCATGTCTATGGACATAGATCCCATTACTTTTATCACCGGTCTACCATCTTAAGGGAGAATCCATCGTAGTATCTCGATGAAAAGACAAAGGAGAAAGCATTAGTGGAGGAGATGAGAAAGGCCTATGCCACAGTGAGAGGGTCATGTGGAATCATTATCATGTGCATCAACAACCTAGGAACAAGGATAGACACCAAATTGATGGCTTGTAAGATACTTAGAAAGTGCTACAAGGAGAAAGTCTCTGCTAGGGTCATCACAGCTGAAACATAGTGCACAGAGGGCACTATGATCAGCTAGGCCCCATACTTGATAAATTTTTTCCTTGACGACTGTAGATATGCGCAGGATATTGGAACATAATTTCACTAATATTAGCTACTAATCCTAATCGCCTTGATCGGATGGAGGGAGCCATAGTACACCTATTTTTGTGAGCGGATCAATTGGTGTCATGCAACATTGTATACATTGTTGGGGAGCACGACAAACACCAAAATAAAAAGTACTAATGCAATCACATTCACGCGATACTATAACAAGATCCAAGAGATCATTGCTAACCATTGGAGAATTACTCCAGAAATGGTTGCGCAATATCGAGACATAGCCAATTTTAAAGAAACCAGATACACAATATGGATCCAAGTGAGAAGGGATCCCGAGAAGGAATGGTTGCAACTCAGATACTGTGTCAAAGAAGAAGACATAGAGATGGAAATCATAGATTGGTAAGAGGACTAGAGAATTCCAGTCCTCACTCAAGAGATGCCTGAAGGTACGGAGACCGATGCAAGGCATGATAAGAAACCTGCCGGGGATAAAGCTGGGCCAAAGAAACCAAAGCCAAGTCAAAATTTGGCACAACAAAATAAGGTGGGTGTGCCAAAGAATAGTAACTAGGAGGAAAAAAAATGACACTACCC
Organism: Picea engelmannii; assembly: GCA_009831015.1. Lineage (NCBI taxonomy): Eukaryota > Viridiplantae > Streptophyta > Pinopsida > Pinales > Pinaceae > Picea > Picea engelmannii. The sequence continues at coordinate 290,918 of ML792417.1, read as the reverse complement.
CAGCACCAAAAGAAATGGAAAAATGGGCTGTACCAGGACAAGGAACCTCATCGACTTCCACCCCACAGGAATAAGTCCATACCAAGAGGCCCATCATCCACACTGGGGGTGCACGCAAAAAGGCCAAGATGCACAAGCATCTGCTAAAATATACAATCATCGAGGATGATGCTGACCTCGTGGACGAGAGAGTCCAACACTATGCAGCTGAGGAGTATGAAAATGCCCAACACTAAAGAGGCCACATTCAGGATGAGCTAACTGACATAAATCAGGTCCTCGAGAAGATCAGAGGCGCACAGAGGATGAAAAAGGGAACATAGTCATTCCCCATAACATTAGAAGAAGACGTCGGGACTGTGTTGAGAGAGCATGATACAATCCATACCATAGCATAAGTGAGCCCAACCTTCCATATTACACCCAACATGTTGCGCATGGATGAGATCGTCACTCAGACACCCATGAAATAGTTGACATAGATAAAGTTGGTAATGCAATGAATACCAACCAAGGCACTGTACAAATTACAAGTTAGTAAGAGGTGCAAATGCACACACGAACAGAAGTAGCAGAGTTGCAACAAATGAAGGATAGAAAATAGGAGTTGGGATTGGTGCTCGAGTAAGTCAAGCTCAATACCAAAGACGAGAAGGATCGTGTAGATAGGACCGAGCAGGGAGTGGCTGCATCCTATAACAGGATCTCGAATAGTGCACAAATAGAAGATCCCACTACAATACAGAAGATCGATCATATTGTGCAAACAATTGATCAATATAGGAAGGATATCGAAACTCTCTGGGAAAAACTCATTCCTAAAACTTCCCCAGAGGTGAAGGAACAAAGGAAGAAGGAAGCTACATGACAGATGGAGGAAATAGAACAAAAAGTAAGTGCAACTGTGGACTTGTTTGATACGACGAAGCAATTATGGACAATGCTAGAAGAGGATGAATGGGTCCAACACTGGAACTAGGAAGAGGAGAAGATAAGAACAATTATCTAGGACCTCAAGCAGAGGAATAAAATAATGAAGATCATTGAGTGCCTCAAAGGATTGCAGGACATGAAGAAGCTACAAGCAGATCTGGGAGATACATAGATGGAAAATAAGGATCGACAAGCTCAAATGGAACCTATCCAAGAGCTAGCCGTGAAGGTTATTGCACAAGAAGAGGAGGAAAAGAAGAACATGGCGCAAACATGGGTAGAGTGCGTAGAAATGATTAGGGAGGAGATCACAATGCAAGTGTTATATGCGCTCAAAGAAGAAACCACACAAGCTCAAACACAAAAAAGGGAATTGGCAGACAAGTTCCACACTCTGGCAGGAGCCATTGAGGAAGTGCGCATAGTCTAGGTGGCTCGGGATGAGCCATATATTAGTGTTGGGGGACTGTTGGACAAAGGTCCAATTTTGGGAAAAGGCCATTTTTGGAGAGAAAAGCATGAAGGAAAAGAAGCATGTGTGAGGGAAGCATGAAAGGCACGCATGACAGGTATACCTAATGACATTAGGTTTAGGGTTTTTGTAGAATATGGTAATGGCTGATGAGCTAACAATATGTATAAATAGTACCTAGGAGGTCTAGGAAAGGGGTTGCCCGACTGAAGAGTGAAGAGAGAGATGAAGGTTGTAAATCTTGTAGAAGCTACCTTATTTTTGTAATTTGGTGAGTTGATAAGAGTGAAGAAACTCGATCTTGAGGGATGTATTGCATGATGAAGAGCCTAGTGTGATCTAGTCAGCCTGATATGGATCAGGAATCCTGTTGAGATTGTAGAAGCCAAAACTGTAAATGCGTGTGGTGCGATATATTTCTAAGACATAATAAAAGAGCTCGAGAGACAAATCTCTGTGGATGTATCCCAGGAGGGGGTGAACCACGGTAGCACTTTTTTTATGTGACTGAATATACGCATCTTAATTTTTGTTAATTATTAAATGCTAGATGAATGAATAAAGGAACTAGTTAGATCTCGATATTCCACATGCATGAATAAGAACAAGTGGTTATTGAACATGTTAGACTAAATAAATGAATATTACAAGGTAAAAAAGTATATCTTCATTGAGTCCCAAGATGCAAGCATCTGACCATTGTAGCCACCCCTAGAACTATCTCGGGTGAGACTGTGCAATGCACCCTGTGTACTGCGTTGCCTTCAGGTTTACGAGGAGGGCTTATAGTTTTAGAGGGATTTTTTTAGGAGCTTGTTAAATCTGAACCTGGGTCAAATTATAACAATAAGGTGAGATCATAGTAGACAAAGTAATCTAATACCAACAAAAGATTAAAAACCAACACTTGGTCATATTTGAGTACCCAAAGAAGATCATATGAATGAACTGGGCTTGCTATCTAATGTGCACAAGGGAAAACAAGTTTCTTTGCAGCTCTGGAAGATAAAGTACATTGTGCAGAATAAAATCCAGGAGTCCATGCAACTCAATCCTGATGGTGCCCATTCCTGAAGGTTTGATACTTGATCTATCTGCAAAGTACACTACTCCATCTACATTTTCATCAAAGTATTCGAAGTAATCTCTTCTAAATGTCATGTGAGACGTCACGCCTATGTCAATAAGTCATGCATCTCCCCAAGAAGAAAATGAAGTATTAAAGAGATCTCCAGTTACTCCTATATTTCAATAGGAAATAGCATAATGTACAGGTGCTTCACCTTTGATCAAGTTTGTGGTTCTCTCTCTATCTTCTTTGATATTCTACCATGAAACTATGCATTCAGAGGCTTTATGTGAACCATTCATTCTGCATCAGGTACAATGAAGGTTAAATTTTTCTTAGGGATTATGCCAACCCCCCTTTCCTATGAGCTTATTATTCTTTCCTTTTCCTTTCATTTCTTACTACCAAATGGATAGAAGCAAGATAAGAATGGCCCTAGGCTGCTTGCACCATACAAACTTCATGGAATTTATTGAAACTAATCATATTCTATGCAATATGAGCTATTCCCATCGAACAATATGGAAAACAATAAGGTTTCACCAATGAAATATAAAATGGAACCAAAATGGGTGTAGAAATCCTCCAGGTTGTAGTAGTAGGAGTGCTCACAAAAAAATGATCAGATTGGAAGCTATTCAAAAAATTGAATTAACCTAGCATCTAATGATAGAGATGAGGGAAAGTATTGGGTAGCATGGCTAGAAAGAATTAGAAAGGGGTCATATAAAACATAGGGGATATCTCCATTTTTTCAAGAAATATCATAGGTATCTACATTTGAACATACCAACCCTTATTTCATCCAATGGTGCAGTCGACAGGAAGTTTTAATTGATGGGATTAGTAAGATGTGGGAGTCTACAACGACATGCAACGAGGGAAGAGGGAATGTAGCAGTAGGCCCTCAGATCAAAACCAAGTAATTCATTTGGTTTCTCATTTTTCTTGTTCTCAATTCATTCTTCGGTCTCTCACCACTCATTCCACTCATCACGACCAATGATTTGTTGAGCTAAACCCTAAACCATAGACTTTTTACCTCTCCAACCTGAGCATTAGACGATAACCTGAATTAAGAAGAAGAACAAGATGAAACCGATGGAATTACTTGGTTTCAGTCCAAGGACCTACTGTTGCATTCACTCTTCCCTCACTACATGTCGATGTATAATCCCACATCCAACTATTCCCGTGAATTTGAACTGCCCATCGACTACACCATTGGATGAAATAAGGGTTTGTATTTTCAAATGTAGATACCTTTGATATTTCTTGACAAAATGGATCAAGTCCCTATGGAGTATATGACCCCTTGCTAATGCTTTCTAACCATGCTACCCAATTCTTGGCCTCATATCTATCATTAGATGTTAGGTTAATTCAATGTTTTGAATAGCTTCCAATCTAATCATTTTTTTGTGAGTGCTCCTACTACTACAAATTGGAGGCTTCCTATGCCTGTTTTGGTTCCATTTTATATTTCATTGGTGCAACCTTATTTTTCACCATATTGTTCGATGGGAATATCTCATATTGCATATCCTGTGATTAGTTTCAATGAATTCTGTGAAGGTTTTATGGTGTAATAATCTCAAGGCCATCGTTATATTGCTTCTATCCATTTGGTAGTAAGAAATGAAATAAAAAGGAAATAATAGGAAGCTCAAAGGCAAGGGGGGTTGGCATAATCCCTGAGAAAAATTCTACCTTCATTGTACCCAATGATAAATGAATGGGTCGTGTCAAGCCTTTGACTACATATTTCCATGGCAGAAGATCAAATAATACAGAGAGAGAACCTCAAGCCTGACGAAAGGTAAAGCACCTGTTGGCCCTTGACCAAGTTTTGGAGATCCTTGGTCATGTTTGACATATTTTGGGACTTCGACGGGCTAGTTGAAGCCGGAGTGCAAGTTGAAGCAGAGATCGCGGGATCTCGACCCAATTTTAGGGAAGTTTTGGGATTAGAGTTTATGTAACGGGTATGGGATGTCGGCCCATGAGTTTACCCATGTTTAGGCCCATTTTGTAATGTATAAATAAATAACTATGCGATATAAGAAAAGGAGAAGGTGCTAAGTGGAAATTGTAAATGCTTTGTGCATGCTATGTTGAGAACTTGCAGAGCTAAGTGCAAGTGACTGTAAGAGACTATGTAAAGTATTTGTGCTGTAATCTAGCTTGGGGAAGGAGGATCTAGTGAAGTGCACATAGATCTCCTTTCATATGTAGAGTAGGATCTTGTGGCTCTGTGCATGTAGAAGATTGACAAAAGACAATAAAAGAGAAGAAGAGTTGGTGGACGTAGCCTCAGGTTGGGGGTGAACCACGCATATCCTATTATTGTGTGTGATTTTGTGCATCATGGTTGTGTCATTGTTCATATGATTAATGCTTAGTACACCGATGTATACTTAGATGAATCTGATATGATAAGATTAGTGCTGAATAATATGGATGAATTCTATATCTAACCTATGTGAATGTGCTTAGTGCTTGAATATACTAGATCTGGGTGAATACTGTGCTGATCTGTTGTTAGGGTTTACATGTGTTGTAAATTAAGGCTGAATACTAATGATCTATAACTGCTAAGTGCTCTATTAAAGGTAAGAACAATGAAAAGTTTTGATTGAAAAGGTAAGAGAAGTGGAAATTTTGTTTTCGAAAGTATGAATGTAGGTATGTTTGATAAATTTTGTCCTATCTTGAAAACTAGGGCACAACGAGAAGAAAGAAGATTTATTATGAGTAGATATGATAGAAATGATGAAAGATATGTTATTCCTATGCATAGAAAGAATGTTTGGACTAACACATGGATGCAGGATCCTAGAAATAATTTTTTGCAGGTTAGCTACTATGATCCTAGTGCGCAGTACAGGAAAGGCTGGGGATAATTTAAAAGAAAAAGAGGATTAATTCTTTTTTACAGCTAGAGAAGACTAGAACATCTTGCTAAGGAATTCCCTGATAGAAGACCTAGTTGTCTTTGTTGTAAATATATGGACCATGAAGTTTTGGATTGTGCTAGAATGATTTCTAAGGTTGAAAGAATGAATTTGAGACAATAAAACCCCGAGGAAGGCCAAGAAACTAAGACCATGGAAGAACCCCAGAAAGAATCAGAGAATGTATTGCTACAAGTGAAAGAAACCCTGAATGATCACATAAATGTCAACTTATTAGAGATCTTCAAAGAAAAAGAGTGCATAGAAACAAGAATAGGAGAATTTGACATTGACTGTGTTTTGGATGAGGAAACACAGGTGAAAATCATCACAAAAAGAACCTGGGAAATTTTAGGAAATCCTGCTATGATTCTTTCATTGGGAGGAATAGGATTATTTAGAGGAAATTTGATAACCCTATGTGGAAGACTTACCTAGATATCTTTGAGTTCTCACGGCACTTTGACAAAAGAAGAATTTGAGATCGTGAAGTTTATTGAGAACAATGCCCCATTTTCTATCTTGCTAGGAAAAACCTGGATTGAGAAAGATCAGATATGAAGGAAACAAGAAGAGGAGGATCTAGAACATAAAAAGAAAGAACTAAGAGATTTCATGACTAGGAGGATAACACACTTGATTGAAGAACAAGAGAACATATCGAAGTTGTTTATAACCAAAAACTTGGATGTTGAAGTTGAAAGAACACAAGAAGACTCACAGAAGAGTGGAGCACCTACCCCAGACAGAGAAGAAGTATTTCCCTTGAACCCTATGAAAACCCCCCCACAGTGTGAAGTTATCATGCCAAGAGGAGATAAGAACGATAATGGAAAGAGGAAACCGATGATTCAAATCATAGGAAAAAAAGCCAAAATGATCAGTAAGAAGAGAGAAAAGATAGAAAAGTTGCATAGGGTTCCAGAGGGGACTTCATAGAAGGAAGGTTTGCAAAAATAAAACTTTGTCGGGATATCAGAACAGCGCAACATGGAACTTTACCATGGCAAATAAATATAACCGTTGGAGGCATTATGACCATTAGACCGACACCCCTAAATGGTTAGAACAATAGTTATGACCATAAAGCTCGTCATCAGACCATTGGGACCATGCGGCAATGGACATAACCACATTGATGAAGGCCTCTCGTCCATTGGAGAGATTCATTACATCACTTTCTACTTATTGCATCGAATGTTGCACCAAAAACACTTTTGCAAATTTTATCCAAGCCAACTCATTGCTACCATGTTGTGTTTACTGAGATTTCACCACCCGATCTATTGCATTGAGCATTCATTCATTCATTGACCTGAGTTATTCGATAAAGAGTGTGCATGTCAGACGAACTCAATGCCATAGAGAAGTCAGTTGAATAAGTTTTCATCGATCTAATGGTCGAAAAAGTAATGTCTGTAGGGATTCAAGCTTCATCGACGAGAGAAGTGCAAGCCTCTCCATCGACTGCTTGCGGATAGGGACCATCCCAAGCTGCAGCTGGGAAAATAACCAAGGATCGAGATGACTTGGTGAATGTGAAGTTAATCTCGACTATCCTGCCTAAGTACATGCCGCCTTTGGCTAGTGCGGTGAGTCGTGATAATGTCTCCCAAGACTTCGATTACAACCTAGTTACTGTGTACCTCCCAAAGGGGATGTGTGGATTTAGAACACAAAAGGATAAGATCACAACATTAAAATCCAGCGAATTCAACCTAGGGGAAAACAAGAACCACAGTATGTTCGCCCCTCACAGATAATTGACTAGGACGAAGGGGAAGAACTCGAAAATAATTCCCCAACCATGGACTATGAACCTCACATAGTCCACCATCTTGAATGTGATGAAAATTCCACATTTCAAAAGGCACCAGGAGGTTAACGCATGTGTTAAGCTCCTGATATCATCCTACCATGGAGGCTATATATGGATAGACAAACGCATCATAGACGATCCGACGTTGATCCATAGGATCACCGGATTGAGCATGCAAGGACCAGACCCACAAGACTTCTATCCAATGAAGGCTGCAGATCGTGCCCTGACACAAAGAATTAAGGATACCTATGGCAATGTAGAAAATGGGACGCGAGGCTACAAGGTTGCTTCCATCTAGAATGACATAGTGTGCCTGGCTTGCCAGTTGATCACAGGAAATCTATTGAGAAAGAACATACCTATGCATGTCACAAGGTTCGTTGTTGACCTCGCCAAAAAATGTGTAGAAGGACTCCAAATGAACTGGGCGAAGTACTTAGTCAACCAACTAGAATTGGATTTCCACGAAGCTCAGGATCAAGGCTATGAGTTCCATTTCAGTTGGCTTCTGATCCTCATAGCATTTAATACTTGGGATATGCCGAAAGGTGTGACCTTCCTGGACATTGAGCCATTCGAGCCATTCACTGCGAAGTTCACCATGCTCTGGTACTCAAGTGATATGGGGAAACAATGGCAGTCAAATGCGACATTCCACACTTACTATCTCCAGTTAAAGAGGGCTATTGGGGTCGTCCCTTGTATGATGCTGAACACCCTGCACAAGTTCATACCCCTCATGAAATTTTGTGCATATCGACACTTTATTTATATCACTGCGCGTCCATACGAGCATAAAGAAGAGCTTCAGTCATAATATAAGCTCACAGAGGAGGACCTTGAAGAGATAACTAAGGACCAGTCTGCAGAGATCCTTATCCCTGTTGACCCTACATAAATGTCTGATCCCAAACTAATTGGTAGCTCAGAGGCCACTCACAAAGATCATGATACACCTAGACCTAGAAAAAGGAAGAAGACCGAAGAGGTAGAAAACCTGAGCAGTGCATCAGACGAAACTGCATCAGAATCACCTAGACGAGGAGATAATGATGAAGTATATAAAGAAGATACCAATGGAAAAGAAGATCAACAAAAGAAAGATGAAGTAACACCACCTAGGGATCTTGTTGATGAGGTTGATCCCTCTAAGAAAAGAAAGGTTTCCCCCATGAAACCTACCTCGCGGAAGAAATCCAAAGCCACCAACACTAAGCTATAGAATGTGCTCACGCTCGATGACTTCGATTTCATCATTGCAGCTGTATCAGATGCTTCGTAGGATATTATGAAGAACACAGAAGCCAAGAAAGAAGCCATGTATGAAAAAAATGAGACATAACTAAGAGGGGTACAATAGGCCCTTCAATCCAGCAACGTAGTATCCACTACGCCCCTGCCATCAAAAGGACCATAGTTGGGAGATGAGCCTGCCCAACTCCAAAGAATAGCTGATGCGACCGAAGCTCTCCTTCGTCAAGCACAAGAAGAGAAAGAACAAGCCATGGTGGCCCTAAATAAAGCACAATAGGAAGTGGTAGAGAAATGATGAGTTGCGCAGTAGAAGAAGGATGAACTCCACACCAAGTTTGAAGAGGAGAGAGCATAGGTCAAGAAAGAGAAAGAGCAGTTTCCCGCAGAGAAACTCAAAGTCAAAGAAGCAGTAAACAGAGCACTTCTCTCTATGACAGACTTAGAGCAAAAGGCAGAAGAACCAGTGGAGCATCAAGTTGCGTAGATTGCGGGAGCTATCTAGCAGCTTCAACAGAGAATCGTAGACCTAGAGCTACAAAACATTCCAAGTACCCCGCAAGACATGCGAGATTAAAGAGAAGACACTGCTAAGAGAATAGTTGAGAGGATCAAAGCACTCGCTCTGGAATGTAAACAACTTAGTAGTATAAGTGCACAAACCTATGAGCGACTTACTGAAGACCTTGAACTAAATGCACTGGATTCACAACTCCAGGAGGAAAAGCAGCAAGCAACAACAATACAAGCACAGTTGAAACTCTTGTCAGGAATTGAGAGGATGAAAAGATCCCAAGAACAACGCACAACTCAACAATAGGTCCATGCCATACAAATAAAATTCATGGAATTGACTCAGAAGCTCCAACCAGTCCAGGATACAACTTGCCTACTTTTTGAGGAGATTGAAGGCCGAGGAGAAGAGCTAGAACAAATAGTCACTTCGGTAGAACAATTCTTAGAAGGACCTGTGAACAAGGAAGTTATTCAAGAGTTCACTGAGTAGGAGGCCTTAGCACAACAATAGGTTGAAGCAGCTCGAGCCAAGCTCGAGGATTTTGAGTCAGACTTACCCAGACCAGAGTGACTCGAGATGAGTCACAGGTGAGTGTTGGGGGCCTGTTGGCCCTTGACCAAGTTTTGTAGATCCTTGGTCATATTTGACCTCTTTTCGGACATCGACAGGATGGTTGAAGGCAGAGCGCAAGTCTAAGCAGCTATCGCAGGATCTCAACCCCTTTTTAGGGCAGTTTTGGGATTAGGGTTTATGTAACGGGTATGGGATGTCGACTCATGGGTTTACCCATGTTTAGGCACATTTTTAAATGTATAAATATATAGCTATGCGATGTAAGAAAAGGAGACGGTGATAAGTGAAAATTGTAAATGCTTTGTGCATTCTATGTTGAGAACTTGCAGAGCTAAGTGCAAGTGACTGTGTAAAGGCTTTGTGTTGTAATATAGTTTGGGGAAGGATGATCTAGAGAAGTGTGTGCATATCTCCTATCATATGAAAAGTAGGATCTTGTGGCTCTGTGCATGTAGAAGATTGAAAGAAGAAAATAAAAGAGAAGAAGAATTGGTGGACATAGCCCAAGCTGGGGGTGAACCACGTATATCATGTTGTTGTGTGTGATTGTTTGCATTATGGTTGTGTCATTGTTCATATGATTAATGGTTAGTACACTGATGTATGCTTATATGAATTTGATATGATAAGATTAGTGCTAAATAATATGGATGAATGCTAGATATAACCTATGTGAATGTTCTTAGTGCTTGAATATACTAGATCTAGGTGAACACTACGATGATCTATTGTTAGGGTTTACCTGCACTGTAAATTAATTCTGAATACTAATGATCTAAAACTACTAAGTGCTCTATTAAGGTGTTACAATCTCAGATCTGTGTCCCAACTAGGGTTGCAGACATCTGAGTCCTGCAACCACCCTCGCCTCTACCTCGGGTGAGACTTCATCTGCTTCGCAAGAGTTGCTGAAAGGGACGATAGTTAGGGTTTTGTTGGTGCACTGTTGAAGCATTGAACCCTGGGTCTGCCCCTTTTCCAACAACACCTATATATTATGTTGTTTCCTATTGAAATATAAGAGTAACTGAAGATCTCTTTAATGCTTCATTTTCTTATTGGGGAGATGCATGGCTTCTTGACATAGGTGTGACCTCTCACATGACATTTCAAAGATATTTCTTTGAAGAATTTGATGCCAATGTAGATGGTGTAGTGTACTTTGCAAATAGATCAAGTCTCAAACCTTTATGAATGGGCACCATCAGGGTTAACTTTCCTAGACTCATATATTTTCTTCTGCACACTGTAATCTATATTCCATAGCTACAAAGAAACTTGTTGTCCCTTATGCACATCATACAAAAATGCCACTCTGTTTATATGACCAATGGAAAAATTGGGATAAGGGAGGATTCTGATAACACGATTGTTATGATCGGAATAGAAGATGGAAGAATGTTGAATATGAATGGGACATATTCCCATATACACACTACTACATACCTCTCTCATCATGAATAAGGTATAATTCCATCTAATATTTTTTGGCATGCTATATTTTTCCATATTAATTATGACAGTATTTGTTTATTAAGAAAGAATGGTGTTTCTAGTCTTCCCACGATTCCTAGAAAATTGAAACAATGTGATGCTTGTATTCTTAGAAAACATAGAAAACAACATTTCCATGATTCCACTTCTAGATTATGTAGAAAACTTGAACTGATTCATTTTGATTTGTGTGGCCCTGTGCATGTTCCTTCTGCAAATGGAAACATATATATCATTACCTTTTTTGATGATTACACCAGAATGTGTTGGGTGCATTTGCTGAAACATAAGTCAAAAGCTTTTGAAACATCTAAAAATTTTCATGTATGGATTCAAAATGAAGATTAGTCTTGTATTGTCTCTCTTCGCATTGATAATGGAAAAAATACACATCTAATGAATTTGAAAGACACCTTCACCAACATGGGATCAAACATCAAACAACAGTTCCATACAATCCTCAACAAAATCGTGTAGCTGAACAAATGAACAAGACACTCCTAAATATGGTTCGACCTTCCATGATGTTTTTCAAGAATGTTAAATTGATGTTTTTCACTGATGCAATTTTATGTGAATTTTATGTCAAAAACAGGTGTCCATCTCATTCTATTAAAAACAAGACTCCATATAAAATGTGGTATGGCCACATTCCTTCGATGAGGCATCTCAAGGTCTTTGCTACCACCTTCTATGCCTTGATTCATAAGGAGCAAAGAAGCAAGCTTGATGCAAGGAGTTGGAATTGCATCTTCTTGGGGTACTCAAATATGTAACAACCCCTCTATTACGTCATAAAATTAATTAAGAAACAATAAGAGATGTTTATTTTTTTTGAAACATAAATAAAACATCATTTGAACAAGTGAAACATGATATTAACATACTTCAGAATTACACAGTCTATTTCATTCATCTCATTGCACAACTAAATTTATATACTTCAATGTATTAAAGATCTCCCATATCACATAACATCACATACAACTAGAGTGCAACATCACGATTATTCAAGATGAACCACAACCAGTTTCATCACATAGCTCCATTACTTCTAACAGAAAACTTATCATACAAGGAAATAAAAAATATCTACCCATCCAATCTACCTGCAAGGTTAGGACCTCCAAGACACATAATCAATGCTCAAGTCCAAGATTCATCTGAATGATTTTGACCATTTAATGTCTCAATACTAGCGACTGTTTTGAGGAATAAGGAAGTCTTTAATTCCCATATTTTCAATCTATTCCCAAGTTCAACTATAATTTCCAACATTCTTAACTACATTTCCTTCAACATAGAAATCTGGTAACATGGTCACCACTTCATAACACAAATGCATACTATTACAATATTTCATCATCTTACTCATTTAAGGATAGGAAGAAATTCAATAAAATCAAGACATAAACTTAAACAATTAAATAGAGACCTTCAACAAACAACCTATTAAAAATGAAAATTTCAGCCTTACTCAAGTTTATTTGGAATAAGTGTGGAAACCCTCCACGATACAAACATGTAGGTAGATATCTGTAATCCCAACAATTAAAAGGAGAAAAATAAGAGAAGAGAATGTATTTCACAAACAAGAGGGAACCGTAAGAACACTGTTTACTTCTTGCGCTAACAGATACTGTGGTGAAAAATTCTGCAATCGTGTGAAATTCTATTCAGAGAAATAGTTAAAAAATTGTAAGAAACCTAAAGTTTCTCTTATGGGTGTCACAGTGAAAATTTTTCCAGAACCAATTGCAAAAATGCATAGAGGGGCCCCATGAAGAGCCAAATTTTAGAAGGAATAGTGTCTGGTGCACAGAGGCTACTCAAGGCGGGTGGAGGCCTTAAATTTTCAGAAGGTCGAAGCTTGGGAGAGACAGTGTGAAATTTCACTGGGGAGGTGCAAAGCACACACACAACAAACAAAATCCAGAGCTTAGGAAAAAAAGTGCGTATAGGGTGCAATGAGGAATTCAAAAGTTGAAATTCCTTTGAAGATATTCAAGGACGGGATGCGATCGTGAGGAAAAGGAAGGGATCTTATCGTGAGGAGTTGGAATCCCGACAATCATCTGATTAAACAGGAGTAGTGCACTCGTTAAACCCCGACACCTTCAGGCTTCACCACTTCGGAATATATGAGTTATTTACTTTAAGAGAGCCTCAAAGCCCGAAGTTGTGAAGTGTAACTACACCATAGATAGGTGAGTGAATACTATTCATTGGATCCTTAAGAGTTCAGTGATTTGGCGAGTTTGGTTTGTGACTGTAAAGAGTTAAGCAACCCTAAATCTTTGAAGTCCCGGAGTGAAGGACCGTTGTAGATCTGACGATCGATCATGGGCTGTTAGATATGCGAGCCTTTGTGTTTTTTAGGGTTTCAATAATTCAACATTTCAGAAGAATTAGATTCATGAGGTTAAGGTTTAAGGAACACCCAGAGTCCTAAAGTCTGGAGTAAATCCTATCCCTCAGTTGATGGAAGGACATGGGCCGTAAATCTCTAATATATTTGGGATTCAACTCTCCGGCTAGATTAAGGTGTAGGTTCTAAGGATTAAGATCACCCTAGACTTTAGAAGTCCTGGAGTGAAGGTCAGCCATAGATCTGGAAAATTATCGAGGACCGTTAGATAAGTAAGAACTTTGAGCCTTGGTCCTTCATAGGTTTGTGAGTTCGGCTCTCCGGAGGAAAATATTTTTTCTTTGAAAACAGTGAGGAAATCCCAGAGTTCTGAACTCCAGAGTGGATGACAACCATTGATTTGAGGAGGAGTGTAAACCATTATATCTCTAAGTCGCTCAAAGGTTTGGAATTCTAGGTGAAACATTTTCAAGTTATGAAGTGGAGAAAACCCCGAAGAGTTCCAAAGTGGATCTCCACCGTTTATTCTCGCGTGAGGAGAATATCCATCAGTCATTCGATTAAGTTCTTAAAGGTTAACTAGGATGATAGAAGAGTAAGGTTAACCTACAACTGTCAGTCAACTCATATTATGACCAAATTCAGTCGGTAGCACTTCAAGTGAACATGAGTGTTGAAGTTAAAAAACCTCTGGAGCATCAGAGTTTCAGAGCTCTGAGTAGCGCCCACTTTTGGTTAGCCCTAGGTTCTAGCCATGGTCGCATGTATAACTTTATCAAGGAAATACAGCTAACACGCTACATACTAAAATTCAAATTTCAGAGACTTTAACAGGTTTCTATCGGTCCTGAGGATTTTGGATTTATCTAAAAATTAGCACAGACATTCATACTACCTACTTCAGATATATCAACAAATTTGATAGAGGAAACACACAATATAAATTTGGATTTGATGAAATTCAATAGATGTCATACTACAACAAAATTGAATTGACAAAATCTTCAACATGAAAATGGCACAGTTCAGACCTACAATGAGGTTCTACTGAGATTCCATCAGAAGAATTTATTTGGATTAGAATGAAACTGAACATAGACTCATAATAAAATTTCGGAACTAACAACCTAGTTTACCGACGAACAATGCACTGTTAAATTTCTAAATAATCTCAACTAAATACTCTATCATTGAACTTCAAATAAGGATATGGTATAAACTTTTGAACGTAGACCATACTCAATATGAATTCTAATTCCACAATTGTTGGATTATTGAGAGGGGAGGTGAATCAATAATGAGAAATTATACCAATTATTAATCCTTTAAACCACAAATTATATTATTTTACTTATTCAACCATGTTCATTTGTTCATCATCAATATCTTACTGTATCATAAGAATTAACATTCATCAGTGCATAATAAACAATAACAAACACATCCACCCAATGCATAGTACACCAATATTTACATGGAAACCCAATGCGGAATAAAACCACAAAATTATTTTCTTATATGTCAAGAATTACATTCAAGGAAGAACCAACTTCCAATTCTCTGGCTACAACTGGAAGGAGGCTCTGACCCCCTAGCTTCTCAGGCTAAAACCTGAGGGAATATCCAACTCCCCAATTCTCTAGCTACAACTAGAAGGAGGCTACAACCTCCTACATTCTTCGGCTACAACCAGAAGGTGGTTACAACCACCTATCATTGCCCCATCCAACCACCCTGAAATATAAGTAGAATGATGGAACTACTGCCACACTATCACTCTGCGATATACTGTTGTAAACATGTACCAAACAACCTGTAATCAATCTATACCAATAACCCGTAAAAAACATGTACCAATAACTTGTTCCAACATATACTATGCATCAACCTGTACATCAACTTGTACCATAAACAAGTGCATCAACCATGCACAAAACCTATACAAATAACCTGTCCAAACAACCCATCACAATGACCTGTCTCATCAATCTTATCAACCAAATCATATCTACTCACCAAGATCAATCACCAAGACAACTCTCAACCATATGCAAAATATCACCAAGTTGTGCATCAACCAAGTATATCACAACAACTCATAATCATCACCAAGATCAATATGTCCTTCTAATAATATACCAAGACAAGTATGTTACATCATCCATAAACCATGTGTCAACAATACTACTAACAAGTGCCTCCAACCATGTACCAAGTGTTGGAAGATTGATTGTTGTCATTGATGTCAACCCTAGTCATGGGTTTTGGACCGCAAGATTGATAAAGGTATTTGGACATGAAGGAAAATGCACATGCATATACAACACCCATGAATGGATAGTATACATCATGTTG
>ML792417.1:260855-275010 GCA_009831015.1 Picea engelmannii | reverse complement strand
TCAACCACTTTGACTATTCAATCTTCTCATCACAACTACTTTACCATAATTACCAAACTCACAACTTCTTGTTGCAACTAATTTATTTTTAATTATTTTCTTAATGCAACAACTATACCCATGATTAACTCCTAGTTACAATCAATTTGAATAGTACACTTCTTTTAGGAGCTTCTAGAATAATTGAATTCTTTGACCTTCTAGGGGCTTCTAGATAACTCATGAGGGTTCTCCAACTTCATATGACCATAACTCTCTAACCGTGAGGATTTATGTGGCGTTCCACATATCACTGAAAATGGCATGGCATATACTATCCATATAGAATAGTCTTACTTGCATATACACTTATATTTATTACATTATTCCTCAACCAAAATTGGGTTCATTAACCATACCTCTAGAGCTACCAGACATACTCAAGGATTGACATCAATCTACAATATCACTCTCCAAAGGTTGACATCGATGACAACCAACAACCCAAACCAATTGTCCATCAATCTAAACCAAATGTCTAACAATAAGGAGGATCAATCTATTCCAAAATAGAGAGCAAAAAACGTCTGACATTACATTTAAAATTTAAATAAAAACACTGTAATTATTATCCTATTGGAAAAAATTGTAATTTAAAAAATATAAACTTTGAACTAATATTCGTTGACAACAATTGTAACAATTGGCTTATAGGATTTCCAATGTTTCTACAATGGAATTATCAGTCTAACATACAACTACCCTAATGCTAGGAATAACATTCAAAATATAAAAATACCAGAACCAATGAATTGTTTCTTAATGAAGATGCCTTCAAAGTATTGCACTCCTTCCTTTCCTTTGCTTGTTAATCATAGAGACTTCACTGGTACCACCCAACCAATGCTATGTGTACTCTTCTTC
The DNA here is from genome assembly GCA_009831015.1 of Picea engelmannii. NCBI lineage: Eukaryota > Viridiplantae > Streptophyta > Pinopsida > Pinales > Pinaceae > Picea > Picea engelmannii. Next base: position 274,107 of record ML792417.1, on the reverse strand, counting down.
CCCCTTATCCCCCCAAGCCGCAAAGGGACCACACACAAGAAACCAACAATAATAGCCCCAATACTTGCCCTCGCAAGGAAGAGCTTCCTCTCTTTTTACAAGCTTGGTATCCCAAATCTCACAAGTAAAACACAGTCCAATAAAAAATTGGCAGCATAACAATACTCAGAAAATAAAATCCTTTTCCCTTCTCCAGAATATGTTTTTATAGACTTTCCTTCATTGACACATGTCCTCATTCACAGATAATTAAATTTTTAGTTAATTTTAATTTGGATTACTCACTCACACACTTGTCACACTCTCCGCAAGTTACACCATTATTTACCATTTTTATTTTATTTAAAAGGTCAAAATCCCTCACAATCCTCAATGTGTTCCTATTTTCACTCCTAGGTGTCCCTTTGTTCCCTAGATTCTCATTTAAGGAGTGTCTCCTAACTAGATCTTAGTTAGACTTTAATTAAGAGTCTTCTTCTAGTTAGACTAGTGTAGTTTGACTCTAGATTATATTTTGTGTACAACCAACCTCTCAAGTTATTATTTAATTCTATTTAAAAAATCATTTTTATTAAATTCATACACACATGTGCATTTTATTCAATCTTTATATTTTTCCCACTTTTCCTAGAATTAGATTTATTCCAAATTTAATATTTTAATTAGTCCCCAATTTAAACTTAGACTTAGGCCAAATCTTAGACTTAGGATTAGACTTTTGTTAGGATTTTCAACTAACAATCTATCGTTTAATTAATTAGTTAATCCAACAAGGTCTAATATTTCAATGTTTTCTAGGCCATCTAGATTCATTGACTTAATTTAATTATGTGATGTGCCCTTCAAGACGCACCTCCGTGCTCCAAGGGTGTCACTCGCCTTAGACTTGTTTTGGAAGTTGTTCGACCCTTGGAGTTAGTGCTCCACTTGGTCGACCTTGTGAGAGAATAAGGGATTCTAAGGAATAATGAATCTACCTTATTGTGTGCTCCTTAGAAATATTCATGAGTGAATGTCTCAATCTTCCCTTATGACATCGTGGAACTCTCAAACTAGGTAATCGTTAACCTATAGTTCAAACCATGGTGGGAGTGCTAGTAGGATGTGACAGGGACAATGTCACACCTCTCCCTCAACTGTATGGTTTTTGTGCATGACCCCTATACTCCTTATGTGATTCGGATTAGTAAGCATCATTAAGCCTACATCCACTGACAAAAACACTGTCAATAATTCCATATACATAAATCATAGTAGAATCAATCATATAACATATGTGTGTGAAATGAAATACTCAATAAATACAATCCACTCCTTGACTCAATCTAGATTCCAAGAGAATCCATCGATGCCATCAACATCCTTAACCTATCATGTGTCCTACACACTCATGACGACTTGTCAAAAGCATATGTGAATATATATACATCAATAAATCAATAATCCATAACACCTCAACATCATCATATATAACCCATAATCTAAATGAAATCACAATGTACCATACCTGGATCACTTGCAAGCAAGTGTCGTCAAAGAATAAGTCAATAATAGTGTTCTCAGTAGAGCAGGATGTTACAAAATACGACCTAGGAGTATTGTCTTTACGATGAGACAAACAATAAGTTCATCCTTTTTAGAGATGTGATATTTTTTTAATCCACCAAGAAAGACAATTTTTTTGAGAGACATCTTTATCATCTGAACAAATTCACTCATGTAAAGACATATCATGAATTTGATGATGCGATTCCACATCTTGAAGGGGGGATCCCTATCTTGGGTCAATCTATGGAATCGCCTTTTGTAGAACCATATCCCCCACATTGTGAAGTTCCTACCACTTCATGAGAACCTTAATATCACTTAGATGTTGTGATCAATAAGATTGAAAATACGAGGCTTGATGAGAATTCAACACCATCTCAATCAATTGAGAAACCTGGACAATCTCAAAAAGGTCCACCAAAATGGCTCACAAAATCACTTGAAAGTGTTCATCCTGATGAAGTTGGAAAGACAGGAATTGGATTTTCCTCAAAACAAGATGGAGGTAATGTAGATAATTCAAACTTAGGTGATGTAGAAGATATGGATGTTTCATATCATTGTGAGTTGAATTTATCTTCTAAACATGAACCAACTTCCTTTAAATAATCCATTTTTCATGATGAATGGAAATAAGCCATGCAGAAGGAATATGATGCTCTCATAAAGAATGGGACATGCAAGTTGGTATACCCTCCATATGGAACCAAAATGATTGGCTGCAGGGGTGTATTCAAGAACAAGTAGAGATCATATGGATCACTTGACAAGCACAAATCAAGGCTCGTGGAAAAATAATTTACACAGAAAGAAGGTGTTGATTATGACAAGACATTTTCCCCCACAACAAATTGGGCTACCATCCACACTCTATTTTCCAAGGTAGCACAAAATGGATGGAAAATTCAACAAATGGATGTGAAGACTTCTTTATTGAATGAAAACTTGAAAGAGAATGTGTTCATGTCTCAACTAGAAGGATTTTTTGTGAAGGGACGAGAAATTAAGGTATGCAAGCTCATCAAATCCTTGTATGGATTGAAACAAGCACTGCGAGCATGGTATAAAAAGTTAACCAAGCATCTTCTGAAATTGGATTTCAAGAATTTCAATATTGACAATACCACTTTGTTTGTCAAGAAAGTTGGAAAAACATTTGTATATCTTGTAGTATATGTAGATGATATATTTATAAAAGGGAACAATGAGAACTGCATTCCATCCAAAAAGAAATAATTGAATAAATCCTTTGAGATGATAGATTTGGGAAATCTTCACTACAATTTGGGCATTGAAGTGATACATAATCCAAAGTGCATATTCATCTCCCATAAGAAGTACATTGGAGCAATTTTGAACAAGTTTGGCATGGTTGAATGCAATATTGTTTCTACTCCAATGGAATGGAATCTGAAACTCACATCAAAATAAGGGAATGAATCTGAGGATGCAACCAAGTATAGATATCTTGCGGGAAGTCTTATCTATCTTACTACCACCAGACCAACCATTTCATTTATTATTGGCATTCTTTATAGGTTCATGCAGAAGCCTTGTGAAGGACATTGGTCTGTTGCAAAGAGAGTTATAAAATAATTGAAAGGAACTCAAGATATTGGACTCAAGTACTCTAAGGTAGAGACTTCAACCATGTCATTTATTCTACTTCAGACTTTGATAGGGATAAGGAAAATGGACTATCAACTTCAGGTTATAAATTGAGTCTTGGATAAACAGTATCACCTCTATAAAAATGCAGGGGGATTTACATCCTCATGAGGTTGTCATTTCGGTTCTAATGGATTCAAGCGTTAACATTTTTGGTGACCATACTGGGGAATGAATTGAAATTTGGAACTTGGTCTAGCATTTTTGAAAAATAGATGAATTTTCCCTAGCATGATTAGCCCCACCTGAAAATTGGATTGAACAATCAACAAAGCATCTTGCATCAGTTATACAAACTTGTAATAACAACAGCCAAGACCCGAGAGGAGTTAGAAAGGTCTTGGAAGATCTTAGTCCAAGAAGAAAAAAAATAAATCCTCTGGAGACATAGGAAAGAAGAGTGGCAAGACCAAAGAAACTGAGGTCTATCTAGAGAAACACAAGAAACAGGTCGGGATTGAAGTTGGACAAATACAAGGGACCCATTACCAGAAGTAAAAGAAATAAACTCTTTGTTCTTAGAAGTGAAAAGCCTATCCTTGGAATCTCTCCGGTCATGGCATAAAGAAATGAACAACCCCGAGACAAGCATCATGAGGAGAGATAAGGAGGTGGAAGAGATGTTGCAAGAAATAAAGGAAACCCAAGATTTGAAAATAGAAGGAGGGTAAGAGATTCCCCTCTAAATATTATAGGAGAGAAACATGATCTCCTCATTCTCCCTAAGGGCACCCTGAAGGAATTTTCTGGAGACAGAGCAATCGATGCAAAGAGGCATCTGCACTTATTTTTGATGTTTGTGATTTTCACCATGTTGATTATGATGATGCCATGTTAAGGTTGTTTCTACAAACCTTATCAAGAAGATCGTATGAATGGTATACGACATTACCCAGTAGATCAATTCGCTCATTTAATGACCTCGAAGCTATGTTAGTGAATATGTTCTTCCCTCCAATTGCTTATCATACCCTTCTCACTGATTTCACCCAGATTGGTTTGAGGAAGAATGAATAGATACAAGATTTTAATCTCAGGTTAAATAAAACCTTGAGTAAGATTCCAGAAGATAAAAGACCGAATGACTCTGTCATTATCAGTTGTTATAAGAATGCAATGCCCTTGAATTTGAAATATGATATCATAAATTCTCAAATGGATACCTTGGAGGAGGCAATGAATAAAGCCACGAACATGGAAGAAATTTTGATTGAAACGGGTGTCGACCCCAAAATTATACTGGGAAAAGTACAAAGGTAGCTAGGAGGATTAAGTATTGATAATTAAAGAGCTTCCTGTTCAAGAAAGAATGAAGAATCTAAGCCTTGACCGACTCAAAACCAAACAATGGGAGAAGTATTTTTCAATGGAACCATACCTAATGTAAAGGTTGACTCTGTGGTGGCACAAGAAACTAATCAAATAATTGAAATTCCATAGATGAATAGAACTATCAAGAAAATTTGAAACGAGATAACCACACTAAGAAGGGGAGATAATTACGTGTAAAATCCAAGAATTCCAATCACAGAGCAAAGAAGGAACCCTCCCCAAGAAAATAGAGTGAGGTTTGAGAACACAGATAATACACAAAGACCAAGGGTTCCCAGGTAACCTACTCCTAATGCGGTTGTTCTGGATGATGTGTATGACAAGAAATTAATTGAGAAAGAGAATTATTATTCGCCTGATGAAAGCTCTAAAACTGTGCAGATGGACAAATGCAAGACGCCCATGTATATATTTTAAGAGGACGACAACGATCCCAACTTGCAAGAAAACGTCGCCCAGACAAGAGGATTTGCAAATAGACCAAAAAAATAAATGTGATTCTAATAAAGAGAACCAAAAAGAAAAAACAAATGAGAAAAGAGAAAATGAGAAGGTGACAGATAACATTGGAAGTAAAAAGAAACACTTGATGTCAAACTCCACCCAAATGACATATAATGTCATAGAGGACTTAAGTAAATTAAGGATAATGTTTCCCTTTACAGAAGTAGTGAAGATTCCCTAACAAATATAGAACATTTTGAAATTGTTGGATGATCCATCTGAAAGAGAAGAAGTTGTTGCTACTAGTACAAAACAAAGATAGAGTCGGTCAACTGCCAAGCTGAGAGGTAAAATGATTCCCTTTCACATTTCAATTTAAAATCATTATGTTGCACTACATAATTTTTTAGTTGACACTGGCATGAAAAATAATATAATGCCAATGGTGGTCATGGAGGCATTGGGCATGAGTTGCACTAAGTATTATGAAACTGGTGAAAGCATATATGGAATTGATTCTAGAAAAGTGCCAACTTATTGAGAGATCAAATATTTTTATGCTTGGATTATGAAATCCTCCCATATCATTATTGTTTTCAATATTATTTTGGTAGACCTTCCTCCATCATATGGATTTGTGTTGGGAAGAGATTGGACATCTATTATCGGGGGATATATAATGAACGATGGAAGTTGTATGATGCTACCAGAAAAATAAGGAGAAATGATTAAAGTGTCCCATGATCTTAGAAAACCCTTCTCTTTCAAGAAGAAGGACAATGAATTGATGGAGGATTATATAGATGTCAGGATTGGAAACTATGCTATCCTAGACATGGAACATAATGAAAACCTAGAGAAAGTTCAAGACATGGAGAATCAAGAATGCTTATTTGAAGGCTATTGGAGGATGTCATTCAATGGAGCATGTTCAAACTCCAGAAGTAGAGTCGAGATTGTTCTTACGAGTCCAAATAAGGTTGTGCATCTGCATGCTATTAGAATGGAATTTCCATGCACTAATAATGATGAAAAATATGAAGCCTTGATTCAAGGGATGGTCCTTACACAAGAAATGAAAATAGAACATCTAATTGTGATTGGAAACTCCGATTTGGTGATTAATTAGGTTACCCAGAAGTATAAAATCAAGAAAGAAATACTTAAGTTATACTTCAAAAGAGTTAATGAATTGATGGAGTCTTTTAGTTCATTCAACATTTCGTTCATTCCAAGGGAAGTTCCCTATCACCATGAACCCCATGGAGCGAAGAACATTGAAGGTGAAGGAAAATCAATATGTGATGATCGTTGATATACTGTTTAGGAGGAATTATGAAGGCATACTACTGAGAAGCGTTGATGAAAATCAAGCCCAAAAAATAATGGGAGAATTCCATGAAGGAATATGCGGTGGACACTTTGCACCTATTTCCACCGCCCATAAGATAATAAGTGTTGGATTCTACTAGCCATCAATATTCAGAGACTCTTATGCCACGATAAGGAAGTGTGTATCATGCTAGAAGTTTTCAGGAAAAATGAAGAGATTCGTGATGCCTTTACATCCCACAATTGTAGAACAACCATTCTCTGAGTGGGGACTTGATGTTGCTAGGCCAATTAATCCAAAGTATAGCAAGGGACACATGTAAATTCTCATGGCTACAGAATATTTAGTGAAATGGCCAGAAGTAGTGGCACTAAAGAAAGTTGATTCTGAAGAGCTAATTAACTTCCTCAAAGATAATATTCTATCGAGATTTGGTGTTCCAAGATAAATTTATCATAGATAATGGTTTGATTTTCACCAGGTCGAAGTTTACATATTTTTGTGCAGAATATGGAATTATCATGGGTCAATCGTCGAATTATTATACACAAGGTAATGACCTTGCTAAATCCAAAAATAAAACACTTGTTCAGATATTGAAGAAAATCATTGACCAGAACCAAAGGAATTAGCATATGAAGCTAACTGATGCATTGTGGGTAAGAAAAACGACTCCAAAAGATAGCACTCAGATGTCCCGATATACATTGGTTTATGGGAAAGAAGCGAAAATTCCAATTATCCTCGAAATCAATGAATCAAATTTTGTGGTTAATACCAAAGATACAAAAGAGATTTCACCAATCCAAAGGAGGAACAACCAGTTGTTAAAATTGGAAGAAGAACGAAGGAAATCCCTAAATCAAACTTCTCAAAGGAAATAGAGTGTCAAAAGATATTTTAATCTGAGCACAACTGTAAATAATTTCTAGAAGGGAGAGTTGGTATTACTTTGGAACAAGGCCAAGGAAAAACCGTCGATACATACAAAGTTTGAAGCACTCTGAATTATACCATACGTTGTCAAAAATATCATGGGTTTCAATTCCTATATGCTCCAAGACATTAAGGGTAAAAGACTAATGCTACCTATCAACGAGAAACATTTGAAAGGTTTCTTCTCCTGAAACCATTTCTCATTTTCCTTGTACATAAATTTATTTTTCAGTTTGTATATTCTTACTCTAACTCCATAGCCCAATGGGTGGAAGCACCTGGTCATGAGAGGTTATGGATTCTTGACAACCCACAAGGGGTTATCATCCCATAGTTGGAGCCATTCGTTGAGATCAATTCCCGCTTCTGGAATTTCCCTCTCCTTCTCTATTTTCCCAGTTTCTTCTGTCCATTAATTTTCCCTCTTATATAGTTACCCAAATTCCCCTTTTCTTTTCTCCCTCTCTAGTTACTATACTTAGTCATTTTTTCTGAAAATGGTGGGTTCATGGGTTGGCGGACTCGTGGATCCTCATCTCCATCAATACTCCCACATCATGAGTCTAATCGGCTGCCACATTATCCTATAATTAGCAGTTTCTATAGTCGTGGGTTCGTGGATTCAAGCTTTCATATCCCATGTTCCGTGATATAAATTTTGCACCCAAGAGATATGAACTACATTTTGGCTATCAGACTCCTCGAGCTCCTAATGCATCTCATCACTCCTATATTGAATCAGACTGACCGCACTACAAAACTTAGTCAATTTTTTACCTTTCGCAATGGCAGGTTCTTGGGTTCACAAGTTGGCGGGTTCAGAAAATTCCCAAATCCTAATTTCTCTCGTTCGTCCCCGCCACCTTCACACTTTTCCCAATATGCATTTAGTATGTTTTAATGCTAATAAATCATCATGTAGGTTCCATAAATATCATCATTAATAAGAAAAGGGATCGAGGAGATTTCTCATTAAACCACATTAAATCATGATTTGTGAAAGATTATATTATTTCTCTCAAGCGCTCATTTCAAATATTATCTAGAATAAAAGAATGCTCTCATCAACGTATGGCAACATCAACTCAAAAACGGTTATGTGGAGATACTTTGAACATTTTTGGATATGAGGACCAAAACTTTCAATGGTCTAGAGCGTGTTCTTACTATTCATCTCAGTCTGCTCAGAAGGAAGTGATCTGGACATCCAGAATCGCTCGTGCAGGCTGTGTTCCTGAGGTTTTTGACTGTAAGGAACTAGTTTCCCTATGCACTGAGAAATATATATCAAGTCAGCAGATTATTAAACTTCAAGACCATTCTCTTGTCTCTCTTTTACCTCAAGTGTAATGTAAAATGTTGAAGCTCTTGGAGATGACACTTACTTTCAAAGGGGAGGATTGCAGGTATTTCCTAAAAAATTATGACAACGACCTAGACCTCTTTCCTGAGTTCTTGGAGATTCCCATGGCCATCCCTAAAGATATTACAATGTTGCAGGTCAACTCATTAAAAAACCCCTTTCATGAAATTTCCTGGTTATTCACTAGGGTGATAGGCCAATAAAATACCACCAACATTCCTCGTATGATTCTTTATATCTTGTATTTTAATGTCAAGGAACATGCCATTTTTGATTGGGGAAAGATTCTTTCCATTGAAATGTCTTCCCAAATGTCATAGTATAAAAAAGATAAGAAATTATTTATGGATTCTTATTTGGTATTTGCGATAGAATATTGCTGTCAATTTCCTAAATTGTTTATTTGTAAGAGGGTGAATTATGAATTTGACCCAGTGACCTTTTGGTACAAAACGTTGTGGAGGCACAAAGATTCCTTGCATTTTTATGAAGTTTCCAATGACTTTGTCTTAGTTTTTAAAGGATTGTTGTTTGGAAAAGATGCCCCTGGAATATACGCCCAGGAAAGTAAATTCCTGGATAAAAAGGGGACGCTGGAGCAAATGGAAAATTACAATGTTATTAGGATTTTCGGTGCTAAGGAAAATCCATCCTTTCTTCCATGTCATATATTCGACAAAATGTTTATTATAGAAGTTGCAAAGAAATATAATTTATGGTTGCATTTTTTTAATGAGAAACAGAAAAGGAAATCCATACCCTTGCCTTGGAAAATTGGGGACTTTGTATTCATAAATATGAACAAAATCGATGAATTTGCAAACCACTTCCACAATATGAACCTCACATATGCTGAAAGGATAAAAGGGTTTGACCCTAACATAATTTTTTTGGAACATATGTTAGCAGTGGGAATTAGCAATTCATTTATCCACATTGTTCTAGGAGAATAAGAAGATAGTAACTTGGGCAGTCCTACTCATAATGTTGGCGACTTGGAGATGGTACTCAATACCAATAAATTTTACAAACAAAAAGGAAAGGATATTAGCAAGAAGAGTTCCCAGTCCCCAACTATTACTCCTAATACTACAACATCTTGGAGTAGTGCTCCATCGGCCCACCCATCTATAAAAGTGATCAACAATAGTTCAGGCGGAGGAGGAGAAAAGAACCCCCTTTCAGGAAAAATTGAAATCTCACATAAAATTCCTCTGAGGAAGAATATTGTACAAGAGGATGAAGAACATTACGTCAAAAGTGACATGAACAGATTCTCCCTAGAAGATATGGAGCTCGAGGCTAACATCGAGAAATTTTTTTCTAACATTGATCGGCCAGGAGGCACGACCCACCAAAATCCGTTGTTGGAAAATATTGAGAATGATACCTTCGATGAAGAATATTCATTTGTATTTCAAAGAGTTTTCTTTGACAACAAATCTAAGAAAATAATTATTGAGAAGAGTGATGTGAAGAGTAAAAAAGGGAAATCTGGCTCAGAGGTTAACCTAAGAAATATGCATCTTTCCTATATTTCCAAAACCCATAGAGAAACCAACGATGCATTGGACGACTCCATTGGTGGTCTCAAAGCGGAAAATATGAAGTGAAAGGAGAGGATTAAGGAACTGGAAGAGACCTTAATGCATCTTCCACTCCTTTCCATCCCTTTAGAAATTGTTGGACCCACCATGCTCACTGCTAAATTAAAAGGATCTTCAAGCTTAGTTACATCAATCATGAGATATGTGGAGAATAATATCAAGAAAAGAATGGCGTTGATCATAAAATCTTGGTAAATTTCAAAGAACATGATTTCTTTTGGTTTGAGGGCGCATGCCTTTCATGAGTATCTGCAATTCGACCTAAGAAAAGAAGAATGTTTTCACCTTGATCTCGTGGTACCCTTTGGTGTTAAATTTTCCAACATGACAAAGCTAAGGATAATAGATGAGTATCTTCCCTCTCCAAGTCGGATTAAACAGTTGAACGTGTGTTGGAAATAAAAGATAAAAAACCTGAATAACGTTGTGTAAACGTCCAGCCAAGCCATATCAAGGAGGGAAGAATTATCCAAAAGACTCATGGAGGTAGGCTTATCTGAAAGAACTAACGAAGTCCAAGATCCCAAGTTGATCCTCAACTCATTGTTCCTAACAAAGCAACAATTTGATGAGAAAGTTGAGATCTTTAAAGGGTTTTCAGTTGAAAAGTTCTATCGCATATGTGAATATAATGAGGACGACATAGACAATTGGCTAGTGGACTACTCCATGAAAAATAAGGATATTGAAGAAGCATTACATGGAATTTCCCTTTATCTAAGAGACTTGGAGGGTGAACTATTCAACATCAAAATCCAGCATGAAATCAACGTAGCACCAATGAAAAGTTACATCGAAGAATGGTGCAATAAATCTATCAATAAAGTGACCAATGAAGGGAAAGAAGCAGTTGAGACGGTTCCTATAATCATTGATGAAAAGGATGAAAGGACATCAACTAGAAAGTGAAAATGAGAGAGACCATTATAGTAAGTTTATGTTGATCATATCCTTATTTTCTTTATCAAGTCCTTCATCCAGTTATTCCACCTCTTTCACTAGAAATGTTTAACCGAAGACTGATAACTCATTTTTTCTTCTTACCAGGTCTTGTTGTTATTCTACCGCCCACCGTCCTCTTTCTAAAATCTTATTTATTGTATTTATTTGCTTTATGATCCGCAAGAGGCCCAATACCAATCTTTAAGACAAACAAATTTAAAATTTCAAAGAATATGTAACATATTATCTAGTTTTAGAAATTTCAAGAGAGCTACTTTGGGAACAATATCGACCATGCTTTGTAACCTTATTTTCAAAATATAAAGTATTTGAGGTTGATCTATCATTATCTTTATTTGAGATGCCCATGTGTCCAATATGTTAAAGTTCTCTTATATGTGCAAATCATCTTATTTTTTATTTTATGTGATCACAAATCTTTATCTTAAACTATGATGGATGTGAGGAATTTTTTCTTATTTACTTTAAATGTGTGAAGTATGTGATTCCCGGTCCTTTCTCGGGAACCTTCTTTAAAAAGAAAACAAAAACATTTTCCTTTTATTTCTCGAAATATTTATGTTTCTTTGAGTTATGATGGACTTCTTTCAAGTCCCACATTTTGAATATATAGAAATCCCAAGAAATCTAAAGAGGAGTACCACCTCTTGTCATTTCGGTCCTAACGGATTCAAGTGTCAAGAAATACTTATGGAATATTCAGATTCATAAAATTTCCTTATTGAGTAGGGAGGTGAGTGATGTCTATGAGTTCTGCTAACACTTCTTGAATAACCAGCTCTTCTACGGTTATCTCTTCTTTCATGACATCTTCCCTCTTCCTCCTATTTTGAGTTTGATCCATCCTTTGTTTTCCTCTGCAATTGATTTAATATTTGCATCACTTGAGAATTTATCTGATTTTTTTCTTTTATCAAACTCTCATTGTCTTCTTTGTAATTCTACACTTCTATTTTTAGGCTTCTCACAATCTCTATCAATGTGTTTTTCTCCCCTCTTCCCTTGTGAATGTTGGATTTTGTCTCTACCTTACCAACACTAATATTTTGACCTTTGGCCTCTTTATCATGGTTGTAATCTCCCTCTCCTTCTTCCATTTCTTGAATATGCATTTTATACTGAATTGATATGTTTACGCCCCCTAATTCTTCAAAATGTGCAAGCAACCATTTTGTTAGGATTATGCATATTATCAAAAAAAATTGTCAAACAATGCTAGCTGTCCTTTTTCTTCTCAATTGATGAAGAAATATATTATAATTCTCCATATTATAACAATTCTATTTTATTCTCCTCATCTTTCCCAATGACTGCAATCTTTCCCTAATTTGATATCTGAGATGAAAGTTATGGCTTCCCAAAAAATCACTTTCAACCCCTTTTCCTTTGTTTTGCAACATGATCTTGTCGAAAAATTCCACAACTCCTTTAATTGGTATAAAATTTGAATTATGCACATGCACTTCCTTCAAACCACTTTCCATGTGACCACGACTCGAAACCACTGGCTTATTCACTCTTTAGCGGTTTCATTTGTATTCTTCTACACATGAGCTTGTTCAAACACAATATCTGAGGGCTTGGTTACTTCTAGGCCCTTCACACCTCTAACTGACCCCTTTACCTTATCATGAGACCAGTTTTGGGACCAATTCCTCCTAACTTTTTCCTTCGACTATTCTTCCTTTTCAATCATCCAACTTCTCCCTGAGTAAACTTAGCCGAAACCATTCTATTAACTCCACTTGCAGATCAGACGATCAATATTTAATCTCACGTTTACTAGACGGTATCACCCTATCTGGAGGCTTCAATGAGATCAACGATCGCAACTTAATGATGTACCTACCAGTTCAAATACACAATATATGCCATGGAACCTAGGACTATGGCCCGAATTATACACAAGGTATTTAAACCAACATAACATAAAGTTAAATTTTAAAGACCGAACATGTTCCTCCACATTACGCCCATATTTCAACTAACCCACAACAATATTTAATACAAATTTTGGGTCCACTAGATTTATGGCCCACCATAAACTAATTCAATCTT
>ML792417.1:199937-221145 GCA_009831015.1 Picea engelmannii | reverse complement strand
TTTTGATTTTGTGTACTTCTGATTTTGAATCCCATTAATAAAATTTGATTTGGTTTGTTGTGTGTTTTTTGTTTTCTTTGATTGCTTTGAATGAGTTTCCTTCTTATCTGTCTTTTTGAATCAATATATTTCTGATCAAAGAAATATTGTCGAAGGAAGCATTTATTTTAAGACTTGTGTTTTTCAAGCAAATTGAAATAGTTCAAAGAGGTCTTGATATTAAGATATAGCTCAGACAATTGATTTTTAAGTCAATTGTCACTCTCATTTTGTCCTCAAATTATCTTTGCTAGAGTATTACACCAGAGATATGGTTTAAATCTTTGAGAATTACGATGATCTTTAAACCTTTTACGCCGTCCATATTCTTAAGGAATCATTTTTAAGTGCTTCCCCATTCTCTAGATGATTTCTTAAATGGAATCTAAAATCTCTAAACCATGATAAAACTTCCAGTTTTGAAAGAAAATAAATAACACGATCAAATATTCACTTGTATTGCAATTAACCTCCAGTATCACCCCGCTCTCTTTGTCATCATCAAGAAATCTATAATTGTATTACTATTTAAAAGTGGCATAATAGGGTTGAAATCACTTATGTGTGGGAAGTGTGTGTAAACCCGTCGGGGTACTGAACAGGCTTGCTAGAAGCAGGTAAATGCACACATGATACCAAGACAACTTCATCGGGGTACTGAACAAGCCTGCTGAAAATGAAGCAATGTCGGGTCGAGAGGTAGTAGGTATATGTTTTTAAATTAGCTTTTATGGAAGTATACATCATGTGGATACAACTATTGGATGGTATTAAAGCATTTGATTGGGTTAAATGAAATCCCTGTCGAGGCTATGGACGCCTGCTAACAACAGTGGCTCTGTCAACAGTATTGAATTTATTTTATAAACATCATGACTCTTTGATTAAGATATTATTTCAGGTTATAATCCCTTGCAAAGAAAATTCTATTGTTTGGTTATAACATTGAGCTTATCCTAATACCATATGGTCTCAGAGTGAATTTATTTCAAGGAGCTTAAATCATTTTATCAGTCTTATTATATTCTTCCTGAGATAAAATATTACCATATGAGAGATAACTGTTTCACCTAGTAAGTCGCCATTTTTTGGGCCCCAACAACTCCCCTATATTTTTACAAAATTTAAAGGCCCCCCCATTCGAATCCTGATAATTATAATGAGTGATCCGAAATCGGATTCAGAAGCCTGTCAGAGCATGAAAAATGATCAAAAATGAAAGTTCTTGGAATCCGATGAAACCAACACCATTGCGTCCGTATCGTCTTCCTGATTCCAGTGGTATAATTTTTATGTCAAACGGAGTCCGTATGAAGAAGATATTGTATTCTGTCCGCCAAGCCAAACAGGCAAAATTTTGGATGCTGACTGTACCTGTTCGTACAGGACACGTGTCAGTCTGTACAGGACACGTGGAAGGTCCGTACGCTCACACATGGCAGATTCCATACAGGACACGTGGCGGCTCCAAAGCGTGACACGTGTCAGGCAGATTTGGCACTTTTGGCACACGATTGGGCCAATCCGAAGGTGACACGTGTCACCACTGGAAGGGAGACACATGGCACGGATGATGTCAGCGGATGATGTGGCTCGAGTGACGTGGAAGTTGACGGAGCGTACGACAGCTGACGTGGCAAGCTGACTGGGCAGATGTACGATGGATGACAGAGCGTACGGAAACGACGTGTGGCAGGTGACTGGACGTACGAAAGTCGACACGACAAGTGATGTGGACCAATGGGCGACTGACACGTGGCAGTTTTCTGGTCAAATGATTGGGTGCCACATGGCCCAATCATGGGCTACCACGTGGCACCCTGATATTTGTCTAATGGTTCGTTTGTAAAAAATGTATGTAGTCGGTCGGATTCGAACTGCCGACCTCCTCCGTTGGCAACGTGTTTAACAAAGTCCTGTGACCACTGCGCCACGTGTTGGTGTTTGTTATAAGGTGCAGGTGTATTGTATTTAAAGTTGCATAATTGTTTAAACGGAAAGGGGGATCAGGCCGGGGCTTAGCCCCGACCCGTAGCCAGCGGTTCCATTGTATTGTAATGTGACCCCGTTTATATACATAGCACGCGGTTTTTAAAACTTGGCTTTTTATTATGTGACCGTAGCATATAACCAGGAGTGCAGTTTAACATGTGCGGGTTTTTATTATGTGACCATAGCATATAACCAGGAGCGCGGTTTAACATATGTGCGGATTCAAAGTTTGGTTAAAACGGTTATTACACATAGCCAACGGCCGATGAGAGTTATGTAACCGTTGCCAATTATATGCGCGCGATTATGGGTTATATGCGGGCAGTTATGTGTTAGCCTGTGGTTCCGGGACCAAGCCCATATGACCGATTGCTGGCGCTTGAGGGGTGGCCCGTGTATAGCCCAAGGGCTAGCGCGTGGCCACATGTAGTGCATATGACCTTATTTTAGGAGCGCACGCCCAGACTTGGGGGGCTTAAGCCAAATATAACCATATTATATGGTTAAAGTGGGTTTTTATAACCACTTTTTCTAAATTTAATGTAATTAATCCATTTTTAAGGGTTATTGGGCATTTTTAGAGCCTAATTTTTGGGAGGAAGTTGGAGATTGACAACCAACTTTCCCACTATTTAACCAAGGCAATTTTGAGGCCATGGGAGAGATTTTGGGGACAACTTTTGGATGGTTTTGGAGAGCAGAGATGCTGAGGCAAAGCCAAGTCAAAGCCAATTTGAGGCAGGGAAGCTGTTGAGGAGGAGATGCTGTCGAACGATTTCTGAGAGCTCGGGACATCCGTTTCAAGTGCCGTAAGTTGTGCAAGATTCTAGAGATCTGGGCGAACATGACCAGATCAGTTTGGAAGCCATTCGGCATTGTAAGTATGTACTATTAAGCTTTCAAACAGAAATAAAGAAGCCTCCCCCACAGAGAAAAGGCCCGGAGACGTAGGCAAAGTTGTGCCGAACTCCGTTATCAACCTGTGCATTATGGTTTTGTTGTTTTTCATTGCATTTCAGATCTGCAATTATGTTAATGGCTGTATAACTCCTTTTCTTTTCTCATTCCTTCGCTAAGTTTCTCAATGGTTAATTAAAGCATGCAAATAAAAACTCAACCATAAGTCATTCGAAAAATCCTGACGGATCAATGAGCTACATAATCAACCTTTTCAAATAGTTCCATACCTTGGCTTTCTTTGAGACAAAATTAATACATTCAATATAGTTTGAGACATTCATTACAAGAGTATATGTCAAAAGTTAGAAACGAGCATAAAAATCTCAATTTAAAGAAAACGTTAATTTTTATCAAATGTTTACTTTCGTTTAAATTATGATTATGTGTTCATTATTTTGCTCATTAGCAAGTTTGATTGTTTTGAATAATGTATTCAATACTTCATCAAATAATATCTTGGTTGGTTTCTCATTTTCATGAAATCATTTGGTGATGTTAATTAATTAAATTCTTTTTTCATTTTGCATCTCATTTCATAATAATAATAAAAAATTAAAAAGAATTATCTATCATTTGTTTGTTTTGGTAAAAAACCAAAATTAATGTTTTTTATCCATTAACTTGAAGCTTCTAGATCATATTTGAAAACAAATTATAAACAATGTTTGTTTATAAGCTATAGTTAGTTTAAATTCATTTTTTATTTTTCTAGATTTTGTTTTATTCACAATTTTTAGGTTATTAATTTAGGTTTCTTTTTGTTTCACAGGTTTCTATTATCAAATATTTGATACGAATGTGATCATGGCTTGATTTTATTATCCAAATACGTTCAATATGATTGATCCAAAAATAATTTTGGATTTCTACAAATAATTTTATGAGCAACAACAGATAAAATTTGGAAAGACGTCAAGATCAGACACACAATTTTGCAGGACTGATTGCAGCCAAATCGTGAGGAATTTGGAGAAACGGTTGAAAATCCAAAACCAAAATGGACCCATTTAACTTTTACATAGAGATTTTCCCAAACAAATGCACGATTTGAGAGATTTTTGGGTCTCGTTTAGAGGAAAATTTCAAATGGCGGAAATTAATAGTGACGCCCAGACTGTTCATTCATTTTATAAATATATGAGAAAATTCAGAGCCAGAGAGATCCAAGAATTGGAGAGGAGGATTTTAATCCTTTCTCTTTTGTATATTATTGTTTTTGTAAACTTTTAATTTTTTTTCAAATGGAGTAATGGATGGATGGAATCTTTGAGAGAATGGACGAATATTTTTAAAGAAGAATATGGAATTCTAGGTTGCTTAATGGATTTTGTCCTCTGAGTAAAATGGTTTTATTTTCATTATAATATATTCATATTCTTTGAATAATTGATTATGCATTGATTTAAATAGATTTAGTCTTTTTTTTATCAATACATGGTTAATTATTATCATTCGTGTATTAATTTTTCCAATCTTTAAAGTCTATTATCCAAAAAAATTCTTCCAGGACTATAGAATGGACAAGTGATTCAAAAAGCTTAATAGAACGACATATATGCATTTTGGCTTTAGATTTTTGTTTATAATGCTGTTATTATTATTTTTTTTAATCTTGTTACATGTGCAGGTCTAATATCTTTAGATTAAATAATCTGTGGTGTGTAGGAGGTTTATATTATAAATACCATCTATCATTTGCTTTATCAAAATACAAATGCTGTGATTATATATTCGATTTAAATAATGAGATTTATCTTTGAGTTTTAAATTGAATGATAAAATGCATAGATTTCTTCCAGATTTATCTCGTTGTAATCATGTATAATTATGAGATCGCAGGTTTATGTTCATGTTTCCTTTTCTGTCATTAAAACCTAAGCCGCCAATACTTGTTCTGAATATATTTAGAATAGTCATAAGGTTCATTGCAGATTTCTCTCTTGAACATGGAAGTTGGATGTTCACCACTCATGCCGATGCTTGGATACACCTCACTAATTCACTGACAGGATAGATTCTTTGTATTTTTCTGTCATTTACATATCATTGAAACTAGAATGTATGGTTCAGCTTTGACTATCCACATGTTCATGTTTCATTAACTTTTTTGCGAGATTCTTTAAATTTATAAAAGAAAAACAATAAATATTTTTATGTGCTTTCTTTATCTGCTTTCTAGAAGCAATCATTTTTCACATCGATTTTCATAAGTTTTGATTAAAACTTGCATCTTGCAAGTCATGTAAATAAATGAGACTTGTATATCTTCTGCTTAAATACAACTACTATAGTTACATTTGAACATATGTACATATACATAGTGTGTTTAGTAATTTGTTAGTTATTTCTCTCTTTTATTCATTTCTTTTAGGATTCTTAGATTGGCTAACAGAGCCATTAAACCCGTCAAAACGAGTTAGACCAAATGGCTTGGGTTATTTAGACAACCCCAGACCAGACTCACTCTTCTAGTTGATGGACGGTCAATTTCACCCGTCAACAAATGGCACTAGAAGGAGGGCTAAGGTAAATTTAATGATTAAAAGTTTTACCCCTCAGCCTGTTATAATTCCAGATTTATAAAATTTTCTTCTGTGTCATCTTGAAATGCACTAGAAGGTAGGCTAGACTGACAAGCTAGCCTTGTAGGAGTCTTTGTTTCGAATTTATTTAATTTTCCATGGCTCCCAAAATCATTGTGTTGGAACATGCTTTCCACTTCTCATTACCTGATATTCCCAACGAGATAGTCTCTCACTTGTCCAAACTCACCTTTGATGGTAGGGGGAATGTATCTACAAAAGACCATATTAACAAGTTTTGGTGTAAATGCATCAAGCATGATATTTCTGATTTAAAGGTTTTGTGCAGATTGTTTGCTTTTACTTTCAGGGGTCGAATTAAACATTGGTTTGAGTCTTTTCCAACATTTCACATTTTTGATTGGTTTCAGTTTGTAGATGAATTTTTAGATGCTTTTGAAATCTATGATTACAATCAATTTTGTGAATAATTTTAGACTTTGTTAATCAATGACGATTCATCTTCAAAAGGATTTTCGACAAGAATCCATCATGTTCTTTGTAAGTTTAATCTTAATGACATGTCATTTGTATTAAATCTCCTCTATGATGCTTACATCCAGTCATATTCGATCTCAAATGATGAAGCATTTATAAATACTATCACTCAATTGCAAGAAGAATTGTGTTCATAGGATAAGAGGGATCCATCCAAAAATGTTGAACAAGCAAGGGAGGTAAAATCTATTGAAAATGTTCTTACTGACAATCAAATTGGTTTTTTCTCTAAAACATTCTATTTTGAGTCCTCGACCATCGTGGAAGAAGATTTGATGTTGGGTCAAGGTGAATGTCCTCGTTCTCCTAACTCTTTCTCTAATCAGTATTTAAATTCGGTTATTGAAGAAGACTTAGGTGATGA
The DNA here is from genome assembly GCA_009831015.1 of Picea engelmannii. Classification (NCBI taxonomy): domain Eukaryota; kingdom Viridiplantae; phylum Streptophyta; class Pinopsida; order Pinales; family Pinaceae; genus Picea; species Picea engelmannii. The sequence goes on along the minus strand of ML792417.1, from coordinate 214,710 downwards.
AAATGATCTTAAGCATTCTAACATTCAAATGAAACTGATTAGGGATGTAGATCTGCAATTGGAAGAAGAAACATTAAATCCTCATCTACAAATCATACCTTATCAATGTGAAAGATCAGATGTTTTCCATGAAAGTTTTGAATTATCTATCGTACAAGAGGCAAATTTAGATGATCATATTATGTTGAAGAATTTATCACCAAAACAGAGTGAAAGTTTTATGGAAAATGAAGAGGAATGTCTTGAGAACACCTTTGTTAAATATCATAGCTCAAGATATTATTTTCATCTACTCATTTCTGATTCATTTTACTCTTTATATCCTAATCTCTTCTTAGATTCTGGTGGACTTGATACTTTACCCACAGTATCTTACTCTTTGCCATCACAATCAAATCTTTTCGATATGCCAACATTTGGTGAAATTAATTCCAAACATAACATTTATGAAATTGGATTTGATGCTCTTTCACTTTCATCACTCGAATGGAAAAAGGACATGTTGCAAGATGATTTTACACGATTTATTTTTAAAAAAGACAATGCACTCATCCTTATGAAAATCGAATATTCTACTTTGCATATTCGTTCTTCGATTAGTTCAAATTTTAATGTTTATGCTTCAAATTTTGAAATGATCAATATCATCAAAGTAAGCGTTCAAACCAATAATGTAATTGATGTCATGAATCCTCTTATGATGTGTTCCCCATTGATATATCCATTTCATCAGATTCATAGTTTGCATCCTAATTTTTATGACAGAATCTTATATTGGATTGAAGATTCGTATATGAAAAATCTACATAATAAAGATAAAGTTGTGCTTGCTTTGTTTTTACCTAAATATATAGGAAGTAAGCATAACATGATTCTCTTAGATTCTTCATGTGAAGAAATTGATGAACACTTGGATAATTGTAAGGAGGATGGGGCACTTCGACCTTGGTTGATGGTTATGTCAGGTCCCTATAATAATGACAAGTTTTCCAAACTTACTTACACTCTTCCATGCCATTATGACCCATATCACGACAAGATTGCAGAATGGTTGCAGGATTCGTACATCAAAAATTTTCAAGGGAATGGTAAGGTCATGCTTGCTTTGTTTTTAAGTAATGATGATAATGGTAAGTATGATATATTTTTGCTATTTTTCGATATACTACCATTCTTGTTACTAATATTTTATCTTGTTTCCATTGTAGGATTGGAGTTACTCCGATGACTACATTGGAAGCATGACTTCACATAGTATTTTTTATTTGTTTAGTAGTTAGAGTAGGTTTAGGAGTAGGTTTTATTTTAGTTTTATTTCTCATTTTTTCTCTTCGTAATAATGCAGTTATGAACACAAGCGGGCACACCAAGAGAACCATAATATGAATGTTGTCAGGGAAGCCCACTTTAAATCTTTTTCTCTCTGCTTTTCATTGAATATTTATTTTTGAAAACGTAGTATCATCATGAAAATTTTAAATGGAAAGTAAAGAGATAAGTAAATTTGAACTATCAATTCAACCATGACCCAAGGTGCCATGAGTAGGAATGCACTCATCTTAATAAGGATTTTTCTATTTTTAGTCTTTTTATTTTTAATAATAATGCTTGGTCAAAATAACATCTTATGCATCACTATCTTAATAAAAAAGCTTGCTCGCACATGATATTTTATATGATTTAGTTCTTCCTTTATTTTACAGTGAGATGATAGTGGATACAAAAACTCAAGTTTATCTTTGGCCAAAATCATTTCCTAAAAAGTTTTATTTTGCTGTTTTGATTTTGTGTACTTCTGATTTTAAATCCCATTAATAAAATTTGATTTGGTTTGTTGTGTGTTTTTTGTTTTCTTTGATTGCTTTGAATGAGTTTCCTTCTTATCTATCTTTTTGAATCAATATATTTCTGATCAAAGAACTATTGTCGAAGGAAGAATTTATTTTAAGACTTGTGTTTTTCAAGCAAATTGAAATAGTTCAAAGAGGTCCTGATATTAAGATATAGCTCAAACAATTGATTTTTAAGTCAATTGTCACTCTCATTTTGTCCTCAAATTATCTTTGCTAGAGTATTACACCAGAGATATGGTTTAAATATTTGAGAATTACAATGATCTTTAAACTTTTTACGCCGTCCATATTCTTAAGGAATCATTTTTAAGTGTTTCCCCATTCTCTAGATGATTTCTTAAATGGAATCTAAAATCTCTAAACCATGATAAAACTTCCAGTTTTGAAAGCAAATAAATAACACGATCAACTGTTCACCTGTATTGCAATTAACCTCCAGTATCACCTCGCTCTCTTTGTCATCATGAAATCTATAATTGTATTACTATTTAAAAGTGGCATAATAGGGTTGAAAGCACTTATGTGTGGGAAGTGTGTGTAAACCCGTCGGGGTACTGAACAGGCTTGCTGGCAGCAGGTAAATGCACACATGATACCAAGACAACTTCATCGGGATACTGAACATGCTTGCTGACAATGAAGCAATGTCGGGTCGAGAGGTAGAAGGTATATGTTTTTAAATTAGCTTTTATGGAAGTATACATCATGTGGATACAACTATTGGATGGGATTAAATCATTTGAGTGGGTTAAATGACATCCTTGTCGAGGCTATGGACGACTGCTGACAACAGTGGCTCTGTCAACGGTATTGAAGTTCTTTTATAAACATCGTGACTCTTTGATTAAGACATTATTTCAGGTTATAATCCCCTGCAAAGAAAATTCTATTGTCTGGTTAGAACATTGAGCTTATCCTAATACCATATGGTCTCAAAGTGAATTTATTTTAGGGAGCTTAAATCATTTTATCAGTCTTATTATTTTCTTCCTGAGATAAAATCTTACTAGATTAGAGATAATTGTTTCACCCAGTAAGTCGCCATTTGTTGGGCCCCAACAACTCCCCTATATTTTTACAAAATTTAAAGGGCCCCCCATTCGAATCCTGATAATTTTAATGAGCTACAGAATCAACCTTTTCAAATAGCTTCGTACCTTGGCTTACTTTGAGACAAACTTAAGACATTCACTATAGTTTGAGACATTCATTACAAGAGTATATGTCAAAAGTTAGAAACAAGCATAAAAATCTCAATTTAAACAAAAAGTTAATTTTTATCAAATGTTTACTTTCGTTTAAATTATGATTATGTGTTCATTCTTTTGCTCATTAACAAGTTTGACTATTTTGAATAATGTGTTCAATAATTCAACAAATAATATCTTGGTTGGTTTCTCATTTTCCTGAAATCATTTGGTGATGTTAATTAATTAAATTTTTTTTTCATTTTGCATCTCATTTCATAATAATAATAATAATAAATTAAAAAGAATTATCTATCATTTGTTTGATTTTGTAAAAAACCAAAATTAATGTTTTTTCTCCATTAACTTGAAGCATCTAGATCATATTTGAAAACAAATTATAAACAATGTTTGTTTATAAGTTATAGTTAGTTTAAATTCATTTTTTATTTTTCTAAATTTTGTTTTATTCACAATTTTTAGGTTATTAATTTAGGTTTCTTTTGTTTCACAGGTTTCTATTATCAAATATTTGATACGGATCTAATCATGGCTTGATTTTATTATCCAAATACGTTCAAGATGATTGATCCAAAAATAATTTTGGATTTCTACAAATAATTTTATGAGCAACAACAGATAAAATTTGGAAAGGCGTCAAGATCAGACACACGATTTTGCAGGACTGATTGCAGCCAAACCATGAGGAATTTGGAGAAACGATTAAAACCCAGAACCGAAATGGACCCATTTACCTTTCGCGTAGAGATTCTCCCAAACAAATGCACGATTTGAGAGATATTTGGGTCTCTTTTAGAGGCAAATTTCAGGTGGCGGAAATTAATAGTGGCGCCCAGACTGTTCATTCATTTTATAAATATATGAGAAATATCAGAGCCAGAGAGATCCAAGAATTGGAGAGGAGGATTTTAATCCTTTATCTTTTGTATATTATTGCTTTTGTAAAATGGAGTAATGGATGGCTGGAATCTTTGGGAGAATGGATGAATATTTTTAAAGAAGAATATGGAATTCCAAGTTGTTTAATGGCTTTTGTCATGTGAGTAAAATGGTTTTATTTTCATTATAATATATTCATATTCTTTGAATAATTGATTATGCATTGATTTAAATAGCTTTAGTCTTTTTTTATCAATACATGGTTAATTATTATCATTTGTGTATTAATTTTTTTCAATCTTTAAAGTCTATTATACAAAAAGTTTCTTCCAAGACTATAGAATGGACAAGTGATTCCAAAAGCTTAATAGAACGACATATATGCATTTTGGCTTTATCCTTTTGTTTATAATGTTGTTATTTATGTTTTTTTTTTTTAATTTTGTTACATGTGCAGGTCTGATATCTTTAGATTAAATGATCTGTGATGTGTAGGAGGTTTATATTATAAATACCATCTATCATTTGCTTCATAAAAATACAAATGTTGTGATTATATCTTCGATTTAAATAATGAGATTTATCTTCGAGTTTTAAATTGAATGATAAAATGCATAGATTGCTTCCAGATTTATCTCGTTGTAATCATGTATAATTATGAGATCACAGGTTTATGTTCTGTTTCATTTTCTGTCATTAAAACCTAAGCCGCCAATACATGTTCTGAATTTATTTAGAATAGTCATAAGGTTCATTGCAGATTTCTCTCTTGAACATGGCAGTTGGATGTTCACCATTCATGTCGATGCTTGGATACACCTCACTAATTCACTGACAGGATAACTTCTTTGTATTTTTCTGTCATTTACATATCATTGAAACTATAATGTATGGTTCAACTTTGACTATCCACATGTTCATGTCTCATTAACTTTTTTGCAAGATTCTTTAAATTTATAAAAGAAAAACAATAAATATTTTTATGTGATTTCTTTATCTGTTTCCTAGAAGCAATCATTTTACACATCGATTTCCGTAAGTTTCGATTAAAACTTGCATCTAGTAAGTCATGTAAATAAACGAGACTTGTATATCTTCTGTTTAAATACAACTACTATAGTTACATTTGAACATATGTACATATATATTGTGTGTTTAGTAATTAGTTAGTTATTTCTCTCTTTTATTCATTTCTTTTAGGATTCTTAGATTGGCTAATGGAACCATTGAACCCGTCAGAATGAGTTACACCAAATGGCTTGGGTTATTTAGACAACCCCACCGGACTCGCTCTTCCAGTTGACAGACGGTCAATTTCACCCGTCAACATGACCCTGAGTTTGATGCTGGTAATTTGAATTTGCACTAGGATGCCTACAACCTATTCAACCTACAACCCTCTTCTTCGACTAGTTTGCAATGCCAGATCAAACATAGCTTGCACACTTGAATGGATTTATAGTGACAAAGGGGAGACATTGAGTACAACAATATTATGTGTTAACCTATGGCTTCACAGGGGATGGCATGCTCCCTGTGAGCTTCCAAGAACATGCAGTTCCAACTGCCTTATCCATTGGTCTACAGAGTCATTTGTGCAACTAACGTATGAAACACTGCCACTTATTTAAGAAAACTGACTGATAAACCTACTGTAAACTGAAGGAAATAAAATGCTCAATAAGCGAGCTTATTTCCTACACTACCCTACCTCTAACCATATCTCCAATTTTATGAGGTAAAGGAATATTTCCAAAACAACCATTCAAATAAATTTAGGACTGAAATGATCTCATCTCTACCACTAATCAATAGAGAATAACAAAAATATGATAGTAGTGATTGAAACTCCTTCAGAGAATCATGCTCACCTATGAGTGTTGGTGAGATAATGAAATCTGAAAATGTCAAGGAATCTAAAAGGTATGACTCCAACAAGGTTGCTATTGGATCCTCAAAACCATAGTCACAAAACTGTTGATTGAGAAAATATGATTTCCATTGCTTAAATTCCCCTTTGCTAAGAAAGAGATGACCTCCCTGTGCTTTCATGAGCAGCTCTTGATCATCAATAATGGAATCTTCCTCTTCATAAACATGATCATATGATAGTTTCATGGCAAGACTTAAAGCATTTTGACTATGATCAACTAAAAACATATAGTTATCTATGCAATCATCTACTACTGCATGCTCAAACTGATTTTGAAAATGGACATAAGCATGATGTACATCCCAATCCATGGAAAAATATGAAAACTTTGAAGACATTGTCAAATGTTGTCCCAAATATGATTCATAATTACATTCTTGTTGTTGTTCATGTGCATGCATATTTTCTTAGTATGCCTGCTCTTGAATCCTTTTGCAAGCCTGGATGTTTTTTACAACTTCTTCAACACCCTCAAACAAGTGTCTTAAAGATGAATATTTTATTTCTCTCGGGATAAGGATAATATTTGAATGTTGAGACATTACATAGTACACCATGGCAACAACCTCAAAAGGATGAATCTTCAATGGTATGTTATAATAAACACTATAAAACCTCTTGTTGAAGACAACCATAGCTTCTTCTTCCCCTCTCCTCAAAACATTAAAATCAGCGAGGTACTGATCAAGGGACTTATTCTCACCCCAATACTTTACAAATGCACAATAAAAAATAGTCCATGAACTAATTGAACCAACTTCTAGATTTCTAAACCATAAAGCAGCCTCATGAACCAAATATTTTGAAAATAATCTGATAACAACATATTCATACATAATTTCTATATTATCAACAAAGTTCTCAAAGGGTCCCAAATTTTTCTCATCTATAAAATGATCCTCTCCAGTAAAGTGGGGAATATACTCAACAAAGTTGGGAGGGTAAGGATGGAGGTGATATGGTAGCCTGAGAGGTTTAAACATCTTATGTTTGAATGTAGAATGAAATTATGTGGGATGAAAATGAGGTTTAACAAACGGATTACAAAGCTCAGCAGTGATGGTAATAGGTGATGAGATCTAAGAAGGAGATAAATATGTTTGATCATCCTCATGGTTACAAGGGTGATCAAATCCAGGGAGGACTTGAATACATACATCATCCTCCTGAATAGGCTGAGGTGAGAAGACATGATCAACATCTACAACAAAAGCAGAAGCCATGTCTTCTTCTTCCAAGGATGGATATATAAAGGAAGGCTTATGATCATTCGAATAGGCAAAGCAAAGGATAATCCTCTTTATACGTAAAGGGAAAGAGAGAAATGAGTTGATAAAGAAAAACAAGAGTTCATGGAGAAAGCTCATTAGATGATACCTTGTCATCCCCTTTCATATGGTCATCTTTCTGTCGACAGGATCCTTCCTCTAGTGGAGTCTTTGATATGGAGTCACTAGGTAGATGATTAAAGTCAAATTTTTGTATCCCTCTCTTGTCTACCATCAATAATTGGATTTATGTCATTCTCCCAGGGAAGATTGCTTCACTTATCATTTCCCCAGCAGTGGTGCCAAAATTTTATCTCTCCAAGAGTCACCCTAGACTGTATATCAAGTGAGCTTGGTAACATAGAGGTATGATTTTAACGAGTAGAATTATCAATGATGGATCAATCTATGGATTGTTAACACTTGCATTCATGAGACAATTAGGAATGTATTCTAGTAGAATTGGCTTCACATGAACTCAATCAGATACTAAATAGGTTTAAATGAATATGGAGAAGTGCTACAAACTGTAAAATCATACATACATTAGGTACACATGAAGATAAATATATAATAATGAAAAGGTACATTTGCAGACTTATATCATTAATGCAAGGAAAGATAGGCTTCTCTCAATCATTAAATGAAACAAGAATGATGTGAATTAGTCCCCAATGGCACAAATACACAAAAAGTAGATATGAATAAGGAAAATATAATTTCATTCACTAAAGAATCAAGAATCCAGAAATAATAGTCTTTCAAACCTTAAGTTATACAAGTCTTCTCAAGTCTTCCAGATTGAACCACCCTCTCTAGATAATTCTAACCCTTCTCTAATATTGTACCATCAAATATATAGCACTATATTTCCTTTCCACTCACCAATTCGAACTCCAACCCCTTTCCCAAAATATAAACAGTTACAAACAGAGAGTGACATGTTTTAACTGATTTCTTGCTTTTTAGGAGGCAAAATTATGAAAAATAGGCTTCAAAATGCCACTTGTAATTCTCAAACTATAACATATGTGTAAAATATGAGAATGGTTTTTGTAGATAAGATCATTATAAAGAAAAAAATCTCTCGGTTTCTTAAAATTCATCTCCACCTAGCTAGAATACGTGTCGCAAAAACATGTCTCAAACAATAAATCATGAAAACTGAAAAAATAGGGCTCAAAGATTCCTTTGAATCTCCCATTACATGACACTTTTATGAAAAATGAAAGAGTTTAATGTTCTTGGGTCTGTTCTTGACAATAAAATCCTTTGGATTTTGAAAATTCATCTGTGTTCACCCAAAAATCCTCCTGGAAGTCAACTAGTCAAAAATATCAGTTCAACAGTCCTAGAACAGAGTTTCCGCAACACATTCTGTAACACTTCTCATAGTGAATTTCGTATCACCTGTCTCAATTCACAGTGCATGTGCCAGTTCACAATGCCAAAGGAAAATCAAGTGACCACACTCCTTCCTGACCTCCAAACAAGACAAAAAATCTCATGGAGGACTTGATGACCCTGAGTTTGATGCTGGTAATTTTGAATTTGCACTAGGATGCCTGCAACCTATCCAACCTACAACCCTCTTCTTCCACTAGTTTGCAATGCCATATCAAACATAGCTTGCAAACTTGAATGTATTTATAGTGACAAAGGGGATACATTGAGTGTAACAATATTATGTGTTAACAAAACAACATAACATAAAGTTAAATTTTAAAGACCGAAGTTGTTCCTCCACAATACGCCTGGATTTCAACTAACCCATAGCAATATTTAATACAAATTTCAGGTCCGCTAGATTTATGGCCCACCATAAGATAATTCAATATCCACAATGAACACAGGTCATCCGATCCATGATCAGATCCCAAACACAACTCAACACTATATTTGATTTGAATTACGGGTACAGGTCTTGACGTTAACCTGTGTGCATATACCTTCACCACAATGGATTATGATTGTTTGATCCTGATCGGATTTCAAACTCAAACTTACAGTGGATTCAATTTATAATTTTGGGTTTTCTCAACAAGGGATTCCACCGTGGCATTGTTGGGTATGTGTTATATTCTTTGCATGTGTGTGTGTGTGGGTGTGTTAGATATGACAACTGCATTTGACGATCCCTCGTACTAGTGCTTTGTTTGTGTCGTGTGTGTCAGGCGCTTTCCTAGGGGGGTCCCAAAGGGGGGGTAGGTATTCCCCCCCCCCTGTTTATGCACAGTGTTCAGCAACGGGTGGTAGCCCGGGGCAATGGCCCCAAATTTTTTTTTTGGGCGGTTTTTGCTATTTTTAGCAGATTTTGCTATTTTTAGCGGTTTTGTAAAATAATCCCAGATTAAGGGATTAGGGTTTTGGTATCTATGGAATACCTAAAAACATTTTATATATTGTATGGTGAATGGTGAAATTCAACATAATGAATATAAGAAAGGTTTTCCCGGTTGAGGGTTTCCGGTATAAAATCTCTCTGTACTATGTGTATGAGCCATTGATTAAATTATGTTTTGCTTAAGAATATATATGCATTGCTTTAATTCACAGGTTTAAAACTTACATGTGGCATCAGAGCTCATTTTTGGCCTCAGAGCGACACCTTTTTTGTTGAGGATTTGGCTCAGTCTTGATAGATCAAGTTTATCTTGGGTCTGTGATAAACCTGGGTTTAGTGGGAGATTTTGCATTGGTGGTTTGAGTGTAGAAAGAGGAATGGTGAGTTCTTCTAGAATCGAGATAGAGAAGTTCAACGGTACAAACTTTGAGCTATGGAAGCTGAAGATGGAGGACCTTCTTTTAGACAAAGAAGAATGGATCATTGTGGATCCTGGTACACAGCCTACTAGTACACCGTCTACTAGCACACAAGATACTGGTACACAACCTACCACTACACAAACTACCAGTACACCACCTACTGGTATGTCAAAAGAATATTGGGAGAAGTTGGACAGAAGAGAAAGGAGTACTATTCGACTCTGTCTGGAAGATTCAGTTTTGTTGAATGTCTTGGGGGAATCTATAGCCAAGGAACTATGGGATAAGTTGGGGAATTTGTATCAATCAAAGTCCCGGGTAAACAAGTTGTTTCTTCGAAAGAAGTTGTATCATCTTAGGATGGAATATGGAGATTATGTGACAGAAAATCTAAATGCATTTAATACTATGGTAAGTCAACTTGGCTCTATTAATATTACAATTGCAGAAGAAGATAAGTGTATTACTTTGTTATGTTCTTTTCCAGATTCTTGGGATAATCTGGTTGTAGCAATAGGTAGTACCACTCAATCTACATTGAAGTATGAGGATGTAGTTGCATCCTTGTTATCTGAAGAGATGAGGTGAAAAAACATGGATGGTCACACCACAGATGCTTTATTTGTAAGAGGGTGTACCCAAGACAGGAACCCTAGTAAGCCTTCGGGGTGGAGATTTAAATCTACAGGTAGATCTAAGTCTCCAGGAAAATCTTTGAGGAAATGCTGGAAGTGTGGTAAAACAGGGCATTATAAGAAAGATTACAAGTCTAAGAAGGTTGAAAAACCAAAGGGATATGATAGTACCTCTTCCATAGAGGCAAAAACCTCCACTGAAGAAGGAGGTGATGTTTACCTAGCATCTACAAGTACACATGCAAACCGTGATGTATGGTTGATCGACTCAGGTGCATCATACCATATGACTCCTCACATGGAGTTGTTCTCTGAATATGAAAAATATGATGGTGGTGATGTATTCCTAGGAGATGACTTGACATCAAAAATCTTGGGACCTAGAAGGGTTAAGTTGTTGCTAAAAGATGGAAGGATTAGAACACTTCCTAGGGTTCTGCACATTCAAAAACTAGCCAGGAGCCTAATATATGTAAGCAAGATGGATGATGCAGGAGTGGATACTATATTTGGAAAGAACACTTACAAGATGGTACGAGGAGAAATGGTGTTGATGAGGGGAGTTTGGTGTGGAACTCTATACAAGTTGTTGGGAAGCACTTATACTAATGGGTGTAATAGTTTTGTTGTCCATGAATAGAGAAATAAAGAAGACAAGACCAATATTGTCCCTGGAAAGAAGACCATTTTGTGGCATCAAATACTAGGACATATTGGAGAAAAGGGCCTTCAAACACTACATGGTAAAGGTATGGTTGAAGGTATGTATAATTTCACTCTGGATTTTGATTTCTGTGACCATTTCATATATGGTAAACATAATCGAGTAAGATTCCCATCTGGTGCTACAAGAGCAAAGGGGATCTTAGAGTTGATATACAGTGATGTGTTTGGACCTGTTCCTCTTCCATCCCTAGGTAAATATGTGTATTATGTTTCATTCATAGATGATTTTTCAAGGAACACATGGATTTATTTTCTTAGAAATAAATTTGAGGTATTTGATAAATTTAAAGAGTTTAAGGCTCTAGTAGAAAATCATACAGAGAAGAAAATAAAGGTATTGAGAACAAATAATGGTGGAGAATTCTGTGGAAATGAATTCAAAGAATTATTTAAGAAGTGTGGTATAGCAAGGCGAAAGACTACTCCATACACTCCTTAGCATAATGGAGTTGTAGAAAGGATGAACAAGACACTGATGGAAAAAGCAAGGAGCATGCTCAGTGGTGCCGAGTTAGGACAATAATTATGGGTAGAAGTAGTGGGTACAACATGTTACCTGGTCAATCGATCACCTTCATCAGCGTTAGATGATAAAACTCCACATGAGGTATGGTCTGGAAAGAAACTCTCTCTTCAACATCTTAGAGTGTTTGTTTGTGATTCTTATGTACATGTTCCAAAGGAAAATATGAGTAAGCTAGATAAAAAGGTTGAAAAGTGTATCTTTATTGGTTATAAAGATGGTGTGAAAGGTTATAAACTTTGGAACCCATAAACCAAGAAGACTATTTACAGTCAATATGTTGTGTTCAGAGAGGTAAAAGATGTGTCCAAACAAGAATTCCTACCAATGCAATACGAACCTGAGAAAATAGAGCTTGAGTTGGATGATGCAAAATCTGAATCATCTGAAGAAGAGGAAGCCGAAGAAGAAGAAAAAGAAGAACTTCATACCCTAGTATTGAGGAGATCAGTAAGAGATAAAAGGCAGCCAGAAAGCTATAGTCCACTTGATTTCTTTTCAAATTTTTCTTTATCTATTACTGATGATGATATCAGAACTCTTAGGGAAGCAGTGAATTCAGAGGATAGTAAAATCTGGAAGAAGGCCATGGTTGAAGAAATGGATGCCTTGGATAAGAATGAGGCATGGGTATAGTTGAGTTGCCAGCTGGAAGAAAATTTGTTGGTAGAAAATGGTTGTTTAAGAATAAGTTTAATGCACAAGGTAAAGTGGAGAAATACAAAGCTCGGTTAGTAGAAAAATCTTATTCCCAGGTAGAGGGAATTGACTTTGGTGAGATTTTTTCTCCTGTTTCTAAGTTAAATTCTATTAGATTTATTTTATCTATTGTTGTTTCTTTTGATCTTGAAGTGGATTAGATGGATGTGAAGGCAAAATTCCTACATGGGGATCTGGAAGAAGAAATCTATATGAAGCAACCAGAAGGCTTTGTAGTGAAGGAAAAGAAAGAGTTGGTCTATAAGCTAAAGAAGTCACTATATGGTCTGAAGCAATCACCTAGGATGTGGTACCAAAAGTTTGACACATACATCCTTGGATTGGGATTTGTAAGAAGCAGGGTTGATCCCTATGTATATTCCAAGCAGGTTGGTAATCACTTCATTTATGTAGTGTTGTATGTTGATGACATGTTGTTGGTAGGAAATAACATGGATGTGATCAAGGAGGTGAAATCGTAGCTATCCTCCAAATTTGACATGAAGGATCTCGGTGCTGCTAACTTCATTCTGGGAATGGAGATTAAAAGAGATCGTACAAACAAGAAACTCTGGTTGAATCAGAGAAAATATGTTGAGATGATATTGCAGAGGTTTAATATGCATGGGAGTAAATCGGTCAAGGTTCTTATTCCTATAGGTGTAAATTTATCTGCAAATTAGTGTCCCAATACATAGGAAGAAGAAGAGGGCATGTTATGTGTTTCATATGCCAGTGTAGTTTGCAGTTTGATGTATGCAATGGGTTGTACTAGACCAGACATTGCACATGCAGTGGGAGTTTTGAGAAGGTATATGTCAAAACCAGGGAAGGAGCATTGGACAATAGTAAAGAGGTTCTTCAGGTATCTTCGTGGCACTACCAGTTATGGATTGTGCTACCAAGGAAGACCAGGATTGGACAGAGTGTTGGACATACCTGGCTTTGTTGATGCAGAGTGGGCTGGAGATATGGATCACAGAAGATCTACAAGTGGGTATGTGTTTAACCTATTTGGATGAGCAATCAGTTGGATGAGCAAAAGATAGGTTGTAGTGGCACTCTCAACTACATAAGCTAAATACATGGCAGCCACTCATGCAAGCAAGGAAGCAGTATGGTTACAAAGATTGTGTTCAGGTATTGGGTTGGTACAACAAGTAGTGAGATTAGATTGTGACAGTCAGAGTGCAATATTCCTAGCAAAGAAACCATCTTACCATTCAAAGACAATTCATATTGATGTACAATATCACTTTGTGAGAGACATGGTTGAGGAAAAGAAGGTGTTGCTGGAAAAGGTTGACACTTTGAAGAATGTTGCAGATTCATTGAAAAAGTCTGTGAGCACAAAACATTTCTCCTGGTGTAGAGTAACAATGGGCATTTCTGCCCTGGATTGTTGACTATATAATCCCCTAGACCCCTAGATGCAAAGAAAACAACAAGTGGGAGAATGTTGGGTATGTGTTATATTCTTTGCATGTGTGTGTGTGGGCGTGTTAGATATGACAACTAAGTCTAATGATCCCTCGTTCCAATGATCTGTTTGTGTCGTGTGCGTCGAGCGCTTTCCTAGGGGGGTCCTGGGGGGGCAGGTATGCCCCCCCCTGGTTACGTGCAGCGCCCTGAATTTTTATTTTTGGGCGTTTTTTTTCTATTTTTAGCGATTTTGTAAATTAATCCTGGATTAAGGGATTAGGGTTTTTGTATCTACAGAATACCTAAAAACATTGTATATATTGTATGGTGAATGGTGAAATTTGACATAATGAATATAAGAAAGATTTTCCCAGTTGAGGGTTTCCGGTATAAAATCTCTGTGTACTATGTGTAAGAGCCATTGATTAAATTTTGTTTTTCTTAAGAATCTATATGCATTTCTTTACTTCACAGGTTTAAAACTTACATGCATAACCAAATCTTCGAAATGTTCCCAACCGTCTGATATATGATCAACGGTTCCATTTCCATGTCATCAACCCTTCTCTCTTTGACTTGTTTGAGGTTTTTATTCCTTCATCAATGGTTATTATATACTCTTGGCTAAATCTGGTGGTACATGTGCCTCATTACCTGCATTCAACAATTTACATTTAAACTACAATGGTTCTCTTTATAGGTTCGATCAACAGACCCTGCAATCGACCTCCCTCATGATCACCTACAACTTTATATATATATATATATATATATATATATATATATATATATATATATATATATATATATATATATATATATATATATATATATATATATATATATATATATATATATATA
>ML792417.1:187208-199878 GCA_009831015.1 Picea engelmannii | reverse complement strand
TTAGTAACTTATAAAACCAAGACCTACAACACTCATTTCCTCATTAACAATCCAACCAAATGTATATTTCTCTACCATCAGATTATACAAAACCAAAGATAGAATTCTCAAATCAAACAATATTCATCAAAGATTTGATATTCACAAGATGCATATATTCCACACACAAAAATGACAAAATCTTATTTTTCATTAATAAAACATCTATACATAAACAATCATGATCTAATTTTCTGATATTTCAACTCAGTCACTTATGGTCGAATCTCCTCTTATTTTCCCATCTCTCTCTCTCTCTCTCTCTCTCTCTCTCTCTCTCTCTCTCTCTCTCTCTCTCTCTTAAATGCCCATAGGCTTACATACATATATTTATTAAGGATGAAACTGAATTTGTTTCAGATCCTAAACTAATTCTTAATCAACCTCCTAGATCCTATAATTATTCTCATGAGTCATCCTAGAATCCTATTCAAAATACGCTCATAGTGCATATTTGATTACATCCATGAATTAGATCAAATCTCCTAAAAAATCAATGATTCACCTATTCTAGAAGACTTCCTAGTAACTTAGAAAAAAAATTAAATGAAATAAGGGAAACAACTCCCTTAGTAAAATGTGTAAACCCTTAGGTTTTAATGTGCAGTTTTAACTTGAGAAGTTATGCTCATGCATCACTTAACATGGCACTTGGATGGACGATCCTTAATTCATTTGGGACTTCGATGCTCTGGGACTCCGGGACATTACAAATCTCAAGTCGTTCAACTCCCCCATATTTTTATCCATCGAAGCACTTACCCTATCGTTCCATTGTTTAATCATATGTTCACAAGGAATCCTGGAGGGTCTTAGATCAACGACCCACATGAATTCTCTACTCCGGGACTCTAAGATATTGCCACTCATGAGTTTCTCAACTCCTTCGAAGTTATACCTACTAAAGTAGTCATAAAGTGACGATGACCTCTTACCATCAGTTAACCCCTCCGCTTATGCTCTCCTTACACTAGATTAATCCTATGGCTAGGACGTAATCAAGTGTTGGAATGGACAGTCCTTAATCAATTCAGGACTTTGGTGCTCCGAAACTCTGGGACATTTCAAATCCTGAGTCGTTCAATGCCCCCAAAGTGATACCTATCAAATTTCTTATGCCATCCATCTAGTGCTTGATCTAACGGTTGCAAAAGGTCTCAAAGGGATTTTAGATCAACATTTTGCGTGAATTTGCAACTTTGGTCTTCGACACTTTCGCTAGTAGAGATGTTGGACACACCCGGAGGCCATACTCCTAGAAATGGCATGGCATGTTGATGTCACCTATGGTGACATGGACCCATGGCATGTGTGCCACGTGTCACTAAAAAATGAACAGATTGGGGTCCAAAAAGGTATTGAATCCAGGCGACATGTTTCCCCACATGACACCCATGCCACATGGCCTATGAAATGTCATCAATCAAATGGATGATCCACATTCTTCTTCTCTAGATATGACGTCTTGCATGATTTTGTGGATTGTGGTTTTTCACTTCATGGTTTCGGCACTTCGCAGTTTCGACACTACGGGGATTTCCCATTTTCCAGCAATCACCAAAGTGACAAAGTTCCAAAGTCCCAAAAATTTTCTATCCTTCCACTCCAGATCTATGACTCGCATTAATCTCAAATTTCTATCATATCGGATGATCAGTGGGACTTCACGACTTCATCCTTCGAGATTTCTGGAGGCCCAAACTTCTTACATGCAAAGGTTCAATGCCAGGTGACCATGATCAACGACTGAGATTTCACCTGATCTTCCTATCATATCGGACGGTCAGTGAGACTTCACATCTTCGACCTCTTCAAGCTTCTTCCTTGTCTCCAATAATCGTCGAAGCAATGACGTTCCATAGTTTTCCTTCTCTTGCTTGGCTTCAATCAATGGATCTAATCACTCCTGAAATAAAAAAGGGACAACCATGATTCTATGATCCTTTACAAATGATCGATGTCTGCACGATGCTCTGTCTTATGTGTTATCTTTGCAACACTATTTCTCCCGAGCTTTAATATCGCAAGAACATATCCATTTTTAACCATAATACCCTGTCCACAATTTCGTCCCATACCAGTCTGGTGTTTCAACCTGAATCTATGATACCAATCTGTAATGTACCCAGCCATCCCCAGGCTAGGCTACACTACTTCAAGGGGTAACACACAAAGCCACCCATAGGTTGGGCGTGCTACCTCAATCTCACTTATGAACTAATTTCCAATTAGGATAAATTTATAATTAATAAAGAGGTATGAAATATTCACATGAAGAGTTCAATATTCATGCTACAACATAAAGAAATGAAACATATGTCATGCACAACTATAACCAGCAAACATGCATATTATAGATACAAATTTCGTAGATAAATAAATACACAATGAAATAATACACAAGTAAATAAAACCATGACATAGAGAACTTATCTTTAAGGAAACAAATCACCAACTGGTTGCAGACCAAGGATGTTCCACCCAACCGTAGACATTGTTGTTCCAAGTCTCAACAACAATGTCACCCCCAAGCCAGGGCTATGAATCCACAAGGATGGTTCCAAAGTGTCACTTAGCTTCCCAAATCAATCACTCAAGCTCTCATAGTATTTTCAGCACACAAAACAATCCAAAGTACACCAGCTCTCTTCTCTACCACCTCAGTCCCTCAGGTTGTCCACCTCCTTTTAGTGATCAAGTGCATCTGGTCGAGAATCTCCATTCTACGAATCTCGAGATTCATATATCTAGGAAAAAATTAATGCATGCGAATGCATCTCATACATGCAGGTATTAATTCATGGCTGGAATACACCAGAAGTCATTACCGCCAACAAAACCATGGCTCCTCTCCAACCATTCGTTTTTCTTTCCCAAGCCAAAAACATGAATGAGGAATGACAAGTGTGTGAAAGAATGAATGGAGAGAGAACAGAATGAAAGGTGTGAACAATGAACAATTAGTGAGTGAGTGAAGAAGAACCCCCAAACAACCCACAAGATGGGTTTATATATTTACTTGCAAATCAACAACCACATGGCCTTCCCCAAGAAGCTCATGTAACCACTCTTATCCATTCAAACAATTATGGGTAAATAAGATATAAAATAAATACTTAGCTCTCTTGTGGAATCATAGCCCCATATAACTCTTTTCCTTGTTCGTCTACCAGCCAGTGATGTATTTATTATTAATAATGATCAAACATTGCATTTCTTAGGCACACTGGCCTCTTTTAATTGTTTTGGCACTCTGGCCTTTCATATATTAATAAAATACATTATTTAATACGATCTCAAAGATGGCATATTACAGTTATCCAATGGTTTAAAGGAAAAGAAAATGGAATGGAGAGATCTTAAGAAATATTTTAAGAAACAATATCTATCTGAAAGTTATTATGAAAGAAAAACCAAACAATTTTTTGAGTTAAAGTTAGGTCATATGTCTATAGAAGATCTGATTAATAATTTTTTTGAATTTGTAAGGTTCGTGCCTTACATAAAATATGAAAAAATAAAATCTCATAGGTTTTTAAGTTTCATACATCAATCTGTAATATACTCCATAAAACACTAAAAAAATAATTAAGTTTTATTGCATTCTTCTTGTGTAATTTCTCGTACTTAATTCTAAGATCATAACCAGATCATTTTGAATAAGTTATGTATGATTCTAATACTTGTCGGTCTACGATCATTATTTATTTCTACTAGACCCTATTATTGATACTTCATCGTTAAACTCAAAGCTAAAATATTATTCTTCTTGTGCCACTTCTTTCAAATCTTCATGAAGTTTCTTATCAGAAATTTTAATCCACTAAAATAGATACAAAATTAAGAAAGGATCTCTCGAGAGAATTAATTCTTGTTTACAACAACTCCATGGATGTAAGGTTTAAACCTTTGCATCAACCTCTCATTAAGCATTGTTCCCAGAAATATATTTTATGAGGAACAATTCTTACTTTGTAATATCACCACAAATAGATGGGAGGTTAAGGTTCAAGGTCATGGAACCTTGCACCTACTATAATGATGACACGTGAAGAACGGTTGTTAAACCCAAAGTATTTTCGGTAGGTGGTACTGAAACATCTCAACACTTAACCATTCTTCCACTTCTTCAGACTCACAGACTAACGGACTCACGACATTGTAGTCCTTTCTTTCTTAAGTTCGTTTGAAAACTCTCAACACTTAACTATTTTCCACTTTTCGGACTCGCGGACTACCAGACTCATCCTAAGTCTCAAAACTTAGCCATTTTTCCACTTTTTTGGACTTGTGTACTCACGAAATCATCCTAAGTCTCAACACTTAGCCATTTTTCCACTTTTTCAAACTCACGGACTCACAAACTCATCCTAAGTCTCGACCCTTAGCCATTTTCCCACTTTTCGGACTCACGGATTCATGGATTAAAGGTGGAAGTACTAGGAAGGTTATTATATTTTTATTTTAAATTTATATTTTTTCATACTCACGAAGTTCCATTATCAAGGTCTCAACCAACCTGGTTATTACACTTCCTTGACTTCACATGGCTTACTGTGTGAAGTACTACATCCTTAAGTTGAGTAAGAGTAGGATTCTTTTTATAATTTTGTCTTCATTGAGTGATAGAGAAATGCTTCTGTAATAAATCTTGGAACTCAAACAAAGGGTAGGAAATAGAGGCATGGTTGTTCTCTAAGTAACGAGAAAATAATAAAGAATGTTTCCTTTTTCTAGATTAAGGGTCAACTCACTGGTTTTCTTCCATATTTTCCATTAATAAGATGAGTGGTTATAATCTTGTAATTCTTGTACAATGATTCTATTTATTTAATTGAGAATCTCAAATATCTAATGTGACTACACATCTAATGATGGGTTCCCTTTTTTTCTCGAGGGAACCCATTAGATTGTGCAAGTCACCTTCTCCAATGTGCCTAGGTTACCCATTCCATTCACCTTACCACTTGATGACGCATGTACCAAAAGTTTTGTAAAGGATCTTGAAAAAAAAGTGACTCGTTAAAATTATTTATACACAGATATGTTTCTCAAGTATTTCTGATTATGTTTTCCACAAGAAGGGTTATTGCTGGAATCAAAGTCACTACAATTCTTCAGATAAGTATTGTGATTTGTTTTTGCTAAATTATTCACCATATAAGGCTTGAATAAAATTCTCATACTACGATTTTATTCATACATTGCAGGTTAGGACCAAATCGTTGTTGTGAAGGAATAAAACTAACCCAAGAAGGTACTTGAGTTCCAAACTCAGAGATTTTACAAATACAGTTGAAATTTAGATCCTGTCTATTTTGTCGCTTGGAAGGAAATACCTTTAACGGAGGTATTTTGGATTTATTTCTCCTCCGTCATATCTGAACTGGTCTTGTTTAAATATCTCAAATATATTATAGTTAGATAAGAGGGCTTTAGAATGTTTCTAACATAACCTACACTATCTCCTTCTATTCAAAATATCGAGTCCTCTTGCTCTTAATGTATTCATATGACTTAACGTTGAGAGATATATTAATATACAATTTTATTCCTGACTGGTTTTAAATTTTATAGTTTTCCTTTTGTTTACCAAAGTATTCTCATGGTCTTCTTTGTATACATATGTACACTTCATTAACAACAAAACCCTTGTTCTCAACCATTTCATTAAAATTATTAGATATCCATTTTCTCCCTCCATATATAGAATCTTATAGATATATTATAATTGTAGAGTATTTAGAAAATATACCCATGTATGTGATAATTTTAGAAGTTAAAACTTTGTGTAACAGTGCAAAATTACGTTAGCATCCACTTACCCATGATTTATAGTATTAAATGCATAATATCCTATTAAGGAGTTCACGAAACATACAAGTAGTTATTCTAACTCATGTAGTACACATACGTTTATGTAGATCAAACTATGTAGCTACATGCAAATCAATAATCCACATAAATATTAACTGGTTAAATAATATTCATCTATTTAGATCCAATTATGTAACATACACACAAATTTTGTAGTTATATGCAATGCAATCATCCAACATAAGTGAGAAATAGTCAAGTAAAGATAAATATTTCTAACAGTTGTGATGGAAACAAATGGAACAACTTGTTCCACCAAACCATAGATACATAACATCCAATATTACTTGTCATGATCACCCCCTGGCTTGACCATGACTCCATAAGGGAAAACTAATCTTCACTCATTAGTCATTTTCTTTTAGTTCGGTTCAAAAAATCATTTGTTTAACACCAATTGTGCTCACATGGAAAATAGTCATATCACAACATCCTAAGAAGCATAATGCATCACACTAATGTTGTATATATTTCATTTATCATTTCCTAGGACGTTTTCACCCATTTCCCTCCTTGGGAAATTCACAGCTTTACAAATCCCTAATTTTTAGGGGTTGCTAGTGACATAACTCAACTTCCGACACTTGTAAAAATAAGCTCTGAGTTAACTCAAACATGTTCCCCACTCATGGATGTATCACCCCGCAGTCTCTCCCCCTGGGATCTTGTTTTCTTTGTCTCACCCTACAGTCTCTCTTTCTCTAAGAAAAATGAGCAAATCCCCCTTGGTCACGAGTTCTCTTGCTCTGCCTCTGTCACAGGGTTCAGGTGGATCTCTACCTCCTCCAACTAGAAGCTATGAACTATCATAGGGTTTGGGAGTTACTCTACCTCCTCCAACTATAAGCTATGAACGGGCATGGGCACGCGCATGGGGAGTTTATTATGTTTTGTTTTGTTTAATTGAATTTTTATGTTTTTTTTATTTTTTATGTTTCTTTATTTTTTTATTATGTTATAATATATATATATATATATATATATATATATATATATATATATAATCTAATTAATATATAACCTTATAACAATAATAAAAAAGCTAACTTAGAGGTAAGAACAAGGAAAAAACATTACTTTTTAGTGTCCCTTAGAGCTAATTCCCCATAATGGGTCTTCTCGTGATTGTTCTATCCCTAAAATGTAGAGGGATGGCCATTCCCTCCAAAAAATTGGTCATTTAGAGATTGGTGGATACCATCAATCCATCAATCCTTTTCTTGCAAGAAACAATTCTAATGGTGACATATCTCTCTTCTCTTACGAAAGGATAGGAATTTTCTTCTATCGACACTTAGGAACGATTAGGGGCATTTATCATGGGCTAGAAAAATGACTCTTTGTCTCTCATAAATCCATGGGCCATCTCCCCAATCCTTGGGACCTCCTTATTCTCTAGATATCTAGCTAAGGAGTTCAATTGCATCAACATTTATGACCCTTATGTATATAGACAAAGTTTTTGGGAAAATTATGTTGGCATGAATTACAGGAAAGTGTGTGCTTGTCATTGATGGAAAGAACATCAACGTCCATGTTTTATAGGAAAAGTATAAGCTCGAGAGGAGAAGCGAACAATATGAAGAAACAAGAAAGCTCAGAAGCAATATCAGTTTCTAGAATTGCAGACGAGATCCAAAAGAAGGACTCGCAGGAGGAGAAAAGGTCGAGACCTGTGAACACTTAGAAAATATTCTAAGTCAGAGTTATCATAAGCTCAGAAGGAAAAGAGAAAGTGGTTGTTGAATCACCGATCCAAAATACCAGCAACCATGATATCCAATGGATTTGCGAGGAGGTTACCGTTCGAGGAATCTCACTTCGGAAGAATTGGCAACTTGAAAGTTGAATTACCCGAAGCCTAAAATCCAAAATGAATGTGGACCATCAGATCTAGAGAAAATGCAATGACCGTCAAATTGAATTAGTGGAAGGATAGGATAAGCAAGGGTTGATATCTGAGATCATGATCACCCGAATACCCGTCGACCGTCGGATCAAATTAATTGAAGGGTAAGTTAAACGGGGCTAAAGAGTTGAGAATTTGATTATCTGAATACTCATCATCCATCAGATCAAACATGAATTTCTGTCAATTGTTGGATAATTCTAAGTGGAAGGACGGGATAAGCTAGAAGAGATGCATCGCAGACAGATCGGGTCATTGATCTAATATCCTGATCCAAAGAACATCATTTGTTCCAAGTATAAATATGTGAGGAGGTTACTCTCTGGAAAAAATCTCACTTCAAGATGTCAGTTTGAGATTTGAAATCTCCGAAGTCCAGAGAGCCAGAGAGCCAAAATATATTCTCGATCGTCGGATCATCTGAAGAATATCGTAGATGTTAGATCATTCTNCTTTAACCATGGGGGAGGGGTCCGAGTAGGTGGTATTTTCCTTGTGGGACCCTCATACATGTCACCTTTCTATTAACTCGGACCCCCCTCGATCATTACCACTTACCTCCTGACCCCCCCTCCAAGAAAACCACCAAACCACTCTTACATCCACACTCTGACATCACACTCCACTACCTGCTACACATCACACTCCACTATCGCGCTTTGCCTCCACTCTCCGCTACACTTCCTACACGTCAGTAGACCACCTTAGCAAGGACATGATTCGTCTGATCTAAAAGATCACTTCGGATGTACTCTCAACCGTTGATTATAGTATAGTGGAAGGATAGTGTAAGTTTGAAAAACTGAAATCTCGAAGTTCCAAAGAGAGAAGTTCCGACAGCCATCCATATCAATGTTTGATTAAGTCCTAGCTGTCAGATTGAACAATGAACGGATGAGTGTAAGGATCAAATATGACCATTGATTTGTTTCCATGAAATAAATCATCCAATCTGATCCGTCCACTCAGGAGCATCATCAAGATCGTAATATCAACAGTCCCATCGCATTGCGGGGACAGAACATGCTCGAGTCTTAATTTTTCATGAGCGAGTTACAATCGAAACCATGGTTTTGGAGAAAGGATGCATGGAGGCTCGTAGTGAATTGGAGGGAAAAAAGCGGGTTGCCCTCAAACCGCCTATGGATGTGCTCACAATCGTGTGGTCACGTGAAGTTCATAGCCCAAGGTCATATCGTGAAAAAGAGTTAGCGCTCACTAGACCGATATCGGAAAGCGCCTTTTGAATAGGAGATTGGGTCACCGCCAGTGTTCATGTGAAGGAAGGGGATTAGAAGCCAAAGAAGCCAAAGATGACTGGTTGTAACTGATAGAGAAGACGAAGATTTTCAACTGCCAGAGAAGCCAAGTAATCTCAATATAACGCCCATTGATGATGAACACATTGAGCATAACCGCCAGAGAATTCAAAGAGCTTCAGGGTGATTGCCAGAGGAACTGAAGAGTCTCAAGGTAACTACCAGTAGGATGAAGACTCATCATAGAGACAATTGACGGATGGAAAAACGTCAAAGACTGTAACTACCAAAGAATCCAAAGAATCTCAGGATAACGACCACTGATGAAGAACAGACTCAACATGATCACCAGAGAGAAAGAAGAGTGAGGTGTATGATCCGGTAGATGAATTGGCATGATAAATATACATAGAACGAAGAAGATATGGTGGCTTCTGTTGAGATTTATTCATGCGGGTAGAAGTATGTTGTGTGTAGTAGCTGAAATGAACAGAAGAGGCATGGCGCATAGAATGGAAATAATACACGGAGCATAAATCACAGAAGAAAAGCATAGAACAAAAATGCATATCTGAGTGAGGAAGAGAAATTTGAGGTGCCCATGCAGAGATAGAGCAGAGAAGTATAGTAGAACAGTGATGAGACTGGTAAGCCCTTTAACAAACAATGTATCACTATAATAAGTTTCAGTAATGAAGTTTTAATAATCAGGCTGGTAGGGTGGTGCTAGGGAGGACTGTTGTCCTCGGAGTTTCAAGTAGGTGCTTGAACAAAGGGAGTTTTAGCTTCCATCTACTTGCAACCAGAAAAAACAGGGTGGTAGGGTGGTGCAAGGAATAACTAGTGTTCTCTGTTATACAGGTTGGTGCCTGTGTAACTGGAAATTGGTGCTTCCATCCAGTTGGTGCTGGAACACTCAGGGATTTGGTGCTTCCTTCTAGTGGGTGCTAGAGAAACCAGAGAGTTGGTTCTCTCAGCAAGTTTCTACTTGTAAAACAAATGTGGTAGCCTCAAAAGGATTTGGTGCTCATAAGAATGATAATGTATAGAAAATAAAGATTACTTATCATATCAATAAGAAGAGGTTTTTCCCTTTTGGGGTTTCCTCAGGAAATATATGTCTCTGCATATTTCATGTGTGTGATTGATGTTGAATATTCTATTTCTTTCTGTTGGCATGTTTTACAGGCAGTGTATGCTTGTCATTGATGGCAAGCACAGCAGCGATGATCAGCAGCACAGTGATAATTGGGGAGAGGTAGCAACAATGATCATTGGATCAACAATTCATAATTCTCGATGGCTGTCAGATCTCAATGTAGACAAGAAGAGCGCACATATATGGAGGATAGATCTCGGGCGTTAGATCCGAGTGCAAGGACCGACCATCGTAGGATCCAGGAGAATCTGCACGATCTTTAAAAGTGCAAGGTGAAGCGAGTTCGCAAATCGGAGTTTCTTGAATCGTGACATAAAGAGTCAAGAAACAATACCATAGGAATGTCGAGATTGCAATATGAGAAATCATGACAAGATCTTGATCGTTGATCAAGAGGACGCATGGTGAAATATTAGAGCATGTCAAAGACTCCATTTCGGGATTTCGCGTATCGTGACTTGGAGTGACGAGAATCTCCATCTAAGAATTCACGAGATGCGATATCGCAAGTTAATCACAGCCGTCAGATCAAGGTGTGATCTGGACCGTCGATCCAACTTTATTTCGGAATATCGCCTATCGCAACTTAGAGTGACAAGAACCTCCATTGAAGAATTCACGAGATGTGAACTCGCGAGTTAATCGTAGCCGTCAAATCAAGATCAGATCTGAACCATCGAATCATATGACAAGTGCCAAGCGATTGGAATTTAGCTGACTTGGGGTCAACGGAGCATGGTGTGGAAACTCACGAAATATGAAGTGCATTTTTGGCACAGTCTATGGTCACCGTCGATGGTCATGAGAAGGGAAGGATTCAGTCCAGATAAGCTCCATTTAGAGGTTTCGGAGATCACAACTTGGAGAGTCAAGATGTCTCATATCCATATTCATGAAACGCGAATTCACGAAAATCACTTTATACATAAGCACTTGGTCAAGGCCATGGTCATATAGAGGAAGGAGCTAGCATAGAAAAGCTCGGTATCAGAGCTTTGGAGATCGTGTATGGGAGTGTCGAGAAACTTGGTCACACGAATGTCGAATTGTCGAATGTCGAAATGTCGAAATGAGTGCAAGATCCCATGGAGCCAATCCAACGGTGCAGGTGAATCTGAGTATGATCGAAGGGATAATGTTGCGCTTCACAGTGTAACTGCTAGAAACCATTGATGGTTTCTACCAGAAGATTCGAAGAGACTTCTATGTGATCACCAGAGGAGTTGAAGAGTCTCTAAGCTTCGTCCAGTAAAGGAAGACAAATCTTAGAGGGATTGACAGGTGGATGAGCATTGAAGTTTGTAGCTAAAAATAGAAAGGATAATCTCGTCGAAGACAGAGAAGACGAAGAGCCTCAACTGCCACAGAAGCTGAGAAATCTAGATAGAACACCCAGTGATGTTGAACGCGTGGGAAAAACTACCAAATAAGTTGAAGAGTCGCGATGATAATGAGGCAGAGCACTCGAGATGTGGAGGAATTTGGCGCGGAGTGAGCATGCAGAGGCATTACGAATATTGCATGCACAAAGACAACAGAGACTATAAGAATGTTGAATAAAGAAGAGATAGGAATTGTTGCTATGGAGGAGAATTCAAGGGGTGTGCAAAGAGGCAGAGCGCAGGAGCAGAAATGCACAGTAGAGGAATGTTGCATTGAAAGGATATGGCGCAGAAAGAATAAAAGGTAGAAGAACAGGAAGTGCAAGGTGTGTGCAGAAGACACTGATGCAGAGAGGGTAGAGCAATTTAATAGAACAATGACAAGGCTGGTAAGCCATTGAATAACTTTATATCGTTGTAATAAGTTTTAGTAACAAAGAATTTAAAATTCAGGGTGGTTGGGAGGTGCTAGGGAGGACTGGTGTCCTCAGAGGTTCAAGTGGGTGCTTGAACACAAGGAGTTGGTGCTTCCTTCTAGTTGGTGCTAGAGAAATCAGGGAGTTGGCGCTTCCTTCTAGTGGGTGCTAGAGAAAACAGAGAGTTGGTGCTCTTAGCAAGTAGCAGCTTGCAAAACTGAGGTTGTAGCCTCATTATGAGTTGGTTTTCATATGTATGATAATGTAAAGAATGTAACTATTACTTATCATATGAAGAAAAAGAGGTTTTTACCCTGTAAGGGTTTCCTTGGGAAATATTTGTCTCTGTGTTTCTCATATATGTGACTGATGTTGAATGTGCCTTTGTTTATTTCCCTGCATTGTTGTCATCATCATTGAGTGCCTTGTAAAGTTTTTTAAAAGAAGCATAATTGTTTAAGCATGGTAACAACTGATTCACCCCCCCCCCCTCTCACTTGTTCAACAATTGGTATCAGAGTCGGCCCCCTTTTATCTAAGGGTAGATCCTAGAGCTTAAACATGTCAAGCCATGAATGAAATTCAACCAATAAGACCCTATGTTCAATGGAAAAAACTTTGCCTTCTGG
>ML792417.1:124925-167775 GCA_009831015.1 Picea engelmannii | reverse complement strand
TTCCAAGCACATGATTGGAGACAAGGATAATTTTATGTCTATAAGTAAAGGCAAAACAGGAAATGTGACCTTTGGAAATGATGAACCAGGTAAAATCAAGGGTAAAGGGATGGTGAGTTTGAGTAATGGTAAAGGAAAATCCCATGATGTGTTTCTTGTAGATGGGCTGAAACATAATTTTCTCATTGTAAGTCAAATGTGTGATAGAGGATGTGAAGTGGTTTTCACTTCCAAAGATTGTAAGATAAAGTCTGTAAACTCAGGACAAGTGGTTGCTAAAGGCATAAGGACAAATAATAATGTATATGTGTTGAAAGAAGATAGAGAAGAGTTTAATCTAAGCAAACATGATGAGAGTTGGTTATGGAATATGAGACTTGGACATCTAAACTTTGACCACTTAATCAAGCTCAAAATTATTGAGGTAGTAAAATATCTTCCAAGAATATCAAAGCCACAAGATTCTGTGTGCAAACCCCGCCAAGTAGGAAAAATAACCAGGACACAGTGTAAATCCAAGAACTCTACTTCAACAAAGAAACTACTCCAATTAGTTCATATGGATTTATGTGGATCATCAAGACAGGAAGGCACAGGGAAGGAAAACTACTTCATGTTGATCATTGATGATTACTCCAGACTCACTTGGGTTTCTTTTCTCAAAGAAAAAGATGAAGCATTTGAGAAATTTAAAACATTTAAGGCTTTAACTGAGAATCAAACAGGAAAGAGATTAAAGGTTGTAATATCAGACAAAGGAGGAGAATTTATGTCAAGTTATTTCAAGGAATTATATGATAAACATGGGATCAAAAGAGAATACACAATCCTAGGAACTCCACAACAAAATGGAGTAGTTGAGAGGGAAAAAAGAATAGTTTAGCAAATGGCCAGGTCAATGATGAATGAGAAGAACATTGGTCAAACCTACTGGGTATAAGAAATACACACAACAATCCATATTCTTAACAAATCTCACCTCAGACCACATAGTGACAAGACACCTTATGAACTATGGCATGGAAGACCTGCTACAATCAAACACTTCAAAGTCTTTGGGAGTAAGTGCTACATAAAGAATAATAATGAAAACCTTGGAAAGTATGATGACAGGGCTGATGAAGGCATATTATTAGGGTATGCTACAAATAGTAAAGGATGCAGATGCTATAATAAGAGGTTTCATAAATTGGTTGATTGTATTCACATAAAAGTTGATGAAGGAGTCCCAGTAAGAGAAGTGAGCAATATTGAATCAACAATAGAGGATATAGTTGAAGTTGAAGATGAATAGGTTCAAGAATCAGAAAAAAGAAGACTCTGAGTCAGATGAAGATACAAACACTCAGGCAGATGCAAATCAGCAGACAACATCAAATCCTTCCTCCATAATAACTCAAAAGAATCATCCTACAAGTTAGATAATTGGTGAGAAAGAAAAAGGTGTACAAACCAAGAGAAGGATAATTAAAGACACTGAGAAATCACATATAGCCCTCATATCCATGGTGGAACCCAAGAACTTCAATGAATCCAGTGAAGATGTAAATTGGTTGCAATCTATGAATGAGGAACTAGATTAGATTGAGAAGAACAATACTTGGGAGCTTGTTCCTAGACAGACATATAAGAATGTAATTGGATCCAAATGGGTATTTAAGAATAAAATGAATGAACAAGGACAAATTTTCATGAAAAAATCCAAATTGGTTTGTAAAGGTAATTCTCAAATAGAAGGACTGGATTTTGATGAAACATTTGCGCCTGTAGAAAGATTAGAAGCTATTAGAATGTTTCTTGCGTATGCCTGTGACAAGAAGTTTAAAGTCTATCAAATGGATGTCAAGTCAGTTTTTATAAATGAAGATCTAAAAGAAGATGTCTATATGGAAGAACCAGAAGGTTTCCAACTGTCAGATAACCTCGACTTTGTCTGCAAGCTGAAGAAAGACCTATATGGGTTGAAATAATCTCCTCGTGCCTGGTAATACATACTGGATAAATATCTTCAAGACAAAGGGTTCAAAATAGGAACAATTGGAAACAATCTATATATCAAAACATAGGGTCATGATTTGCTAAGTGTGTTGGTCTATGTACATGACATCATCTTTGGAAGTAATAATTCTTCATTGGTAAAATGGTTTTCTTCTGCCATGCAGTCTCAATTTGAAATGTCTATGGTAGGGGAACTGCCATTTTGTCTTGGTCTACAAATTACTTAAAGGTCTGAAGGACTATTTCTTTCTCAGGAGAAATATCTAAGAGAAATATTGAAAAGGTTTCAAATGGAAGATTATACACCTGTGAGCACACCTATTGTCATTGGATGCAAGCTAAGAAAGGATGATGACTCACCTAATGTTGATCAGAGTTCATATAGGTCTATGATAGGCAGCCTGTTGTACATCACAACATCTCGTCCAGACATAATGCATGTTGTTGTAATGGTAGGAAGGTACATTTTGCACCTAAACAGAGTCATTTGATAACCATCAAAAGAATATTCAAATATTTTAAGGGAACAATGAACTATGGCCTATGGTATCCTAAGAATCATAATTTTCAATTATCAGTCTATTCAAATGTTGATTGGGCTAAATGCATGGATGAAAAGAAAAGTAGGAGTGGAGGTGCATTCTTCTTAGGAGAATCTCTTGTAGCATGGTTGAGCAAGAAGCAAGGTTCCATTTCCTTATTGACTACAGAAGTTGAATACATTGCAACTACCACTTGTTGTACCCAAGTATTATGGATGATTCAAACACTTGCAGACTTTGAGGTAAATTATACTGCACTGATCCCAATTCATTGTGATAATACTAGTGCAATTAGTTTGTCAAAGAATCTTGTATTTCACTCCAAGACCAAGCATATACCCATCAAGTATCACTTCTTGAGGGAATAGGTGACCAACACTGTTGTTTCTTTGCATTATATTCCATCCAAAGATCATATTGTTGATATCTTCACTAAACCGCTTGCAAAATCTCAGTTTGAATATCTACACCAGAAGTTGGGTGTGACCCCATTATCAACCTAAGAGCCTCCATCATGTCAGGGGGAGTATGTGTTGGTTGAATATCTGATACCTCTGCAAAGTACTACAACATCTCAAGGGGAGCATGTTTTCTTTGACATTGATGTCAAAGGGGGAGAAAAGGAGTGGTCTAGATGCTACAATTGGAGGTCCAAGCATCAACCTTTTAGGGTTTCCATCAATGCCAAAGGGGGAGATTGTTGGCATGTTTCATGGGAAAGCGTGTTATTTTAATTGATGGAAAGAACAACAACGTCGATGCTTTACATGAAAAACATAATATCAGGAGGAGTAGAGAATAGTATGCAGAAACAAGAAAGCTCAAAAGCGATAGTAGTTTCCAGAATTGTAGACGAGGTCCAAAAGATGGACTTGTAGGAGGAGAAAAGGTCAAGACCCATGAACACTTAGAAAATATTCTAAGTCGGAGAGATCATAAGCTCAAGAGGAAGAGAGATAGTGGTCGTTGTATCATCGATCCAAAATTCCATCAACCGTGAGATCCAGTGGATTTGCAAGGAGGTTACCATTTGGGGAATCTCACTTTGGAAGAATTGGCAACTTGAAAGTTGAATTACCTGAAGCCTGAAATCCTAAATGAATGTGGACCATCGGAATTGGTGAAAATGCGATGACCGTCAGATTGAATTAGTGGAAGGAAAGGATAAGCAAGGGCTAAGATCTGAGATCACGATCACCCGAATACCTGTCGACCATCGGATCGAATTAATTGAAGGGTAATTTAAACAGGGCTAAAGATTTGAGAATTTGATTATCCAAATACCCGTCATTCATCGGATCAAAAGTGAATTTTCTTCAGTCATTGGATCATTCTAAGTGGAAGGACATGATAAGCTAGAAGAGTTGCATCGCAGATAGATCAGGTCGTTGATCTAAGATACTGATCCAACAAATGTCATTTGTTTCAGGTATAAATATGTGAGGAGGTTACTCTCCAGAAAAAATCTCACTTCAAGAAGTCAGTTTGATATTTGAAATCTTCGAAGTCCGGAGACCCAGAGAGCCAAAATATGTTCTCGACTGTCCGATCATCCGAAGAACATCACAGTCGTCAAATCATTCTAAAGTGGAAGGATAAGATAAGTTGGGTAAAGGGCATGCTAATTTGAGTGGCTAAGAATCGGGACTCGGATCTACNCCCCCCCGATATTTATGCCTTTAACTGTGGTGGGGGGACCAAGCAGGTAGTATTTTCCCTATGGGACCCTCATACGTGTCACCTTTTTGTTAACTCGGACCCCGCTCACTCATTACCACTTACCGCCTTACCCCCCCTACGAGAAAACCACCAAACCACTTATGCATACCACCTCCATGCTTCGGCGTCACACTCCACTACTCGCTACACGTCACACTCCACTACCACACTCTACCTCCACTCTCCACTACACAGCCTACACCTCTCACCCACGTCAGCAAACCACCTCATCAAGGACACGATTCGTCTAATTTGAAATATCACTTCGGGTGTACTCTCAACCGTTGATCATAGTACAGTGGAAGGATAGTGTAAGTTTGAAAAAATGAAATCCCGAAGTTTTGAAGGGTGAAGTTCCGACAGTCGTTCATCTCAATGTTTGATTAAGTCCTAGCCATCATATTGAACAATGAACGGATGAGTGTAAGGATAAAATATGACCATTTATTTGTTTCTGTGAAATAAACCATCCAATCTGATCCATCCACTCAGGATCACCGTCAAGATCGTAATATCGATGGTCCTGTCACATTGCGGGGCCAGAACATGCTAAGGTATTAATTTTTCATGAGCGGGCCATAATCAAAACCAAGGTTTTGGATAAAAGATGTGTGCAGGCTCGTAGTGAATTGCAGGGCGAAAAGAAGGTTTCCCTCAAATCGCCTATGGATGCACCCGCAATTGTGTGATCATGTGAAGTTCATAGCCCAAGGTCATATCATGAAAAAGAGCTAGCGCTCACTAGACCGAGATCGGGAAGCGTGTTTTGAATAGGCGATTGGGTCACCGCCAGTGGTCACGTGAAGAAAGGGGCTTAAAAGCCAAAGAAGCCAAAGACGATTGGATGTAACTGACAGATAAGATGAATAGTTTTGAATGCCAAAGAAGCCAAGGAATCTCAGGATAACGCCCACTGATGATGAACACACTGAGCATAACCACAAGATAATTCAAAGAGGTTCAAAGTGATCTCTAGAGGAACTGAAGAGTCTCGAGGTAACTACCAGTAGGATGAAGACTCATCATAGTGACAATTGACAGATGGAAAAGTCTCGAAGACTGTAACTACCAGAGAATCCAAAGAATCTTAGGATAACGACCACTAATGAAGAACAGACTTAGTATGATCGCCAGAGAGAATGAAGAGTGAAGTGTATGATCTGGCAAAGGACTTGGCATGATAAATATATGCAGAATAGAGAAGAGATGGTTTCTTCTGTTGAGAGTTATTCATGTGGGTAGAAGTTTGTTGTGTGCAGTAGATGAAATGCACATAAGAGTCATAGCGCATAGAATGGAAATAATACAGAGAGCATAAAGCGTAGAAGAAAGACATAGAACAGAAATGCATATCTGAGTGAGGAAGAGAAATCTTAGGTGCGCATGCAGAGACAGAGCAAATAAGTATAGAAGAAAAGTGATGAGACCAGTAATCCCTTTGACAAACAATGTATCACTGTAATATGTTTCAGTAATAAAGTTTTTATAATCAGGGTGGTAGGGTGGTGCTAGGGAGGATTGTTGTCCTCGGAGTTTCAAGTGGGTGCTTGAACAAAGGGAGTTGTATCTTCCATCTGGTTGCAGCCAGAAAAACTAGGGTGATGTAAGGGATAACTAGTGTTCTCTGTTATACAGGTTGGTGGTTGTGTAACTGGAAGTTGGTGCTTCCATCTAGTTGGTGCTGGAACACTCAGGGAGTTGGTGCTTCCTTCTAATGGGTGCTAGAGAAGTGAGAGAGTTGGTGCTCTTAGCAAGTTGTTTCTTGTAAAACAAAGGTGGTAGCCTCAAAAGGATTTGGTTCTCATAAGAATGATAATGTACAGAAAATAAAGATTACTTATCATATCAAGAAGAAGAGGTTTTTCCCTTTATGGATTTCCTTAGGAAATATCTATCTCTGTATATTTCATGTGTGTGATTGATGTTGAATATTTTATTGCTTACTTCCCTACATTATCATGATCACCATTGAGTGTTCTGTAAAGAGTTTAAAATGGGCATACTTGCTTAAGAAGAGTAACAACTGATTCACCCCCCCCCCCTCTCAGTTGTCCATCAAATTCCCTAGAAAATTCTTGGTTCCACTTCAGTTTAGTGTTTCTCTGAGGATACATACATTTTACTCTAGGACATTATGAAATTTGGGGCCCAACAACTCAAATGGATCCCCTCATAGACTTATTTGAATTTCCAAAATTGAGTGAGCTAGGTTGCACAATATACAACCTGTAAAAATATATTTTACTTGGAGGATTATGAGAACATGGGAGGCTTAGGTGGCCAAGAGCTTGGATTTTTTATTGATTTCTAAATCCTTTTTGGATGAAAATATTCAGTTCAGACAATGGTCTCTTCGAGTGGTGACTCAGTCCATAACATTATCATCTTGGAACTAACTCCCCTGTACGAAAATTCCCCCCATCCCTTTCAAGGTAAGCCCATCCTGGTTAGAAGATGACTCCTTTCTATAGATCATAAATGAAAGTTGACAACCATTTAGTCCTTCCCTCCCAAAATCCCCCCTATTCAGTTCCAAAATAACCTCAAAAGGGAAAAGAAAGAAACTATTAAATGTTCTAAAGAAAAAATAAAGAAGAAAGAGATATTATTGGAGGATATTGAGGAAAATTTAGACCTCTATTACCAAGGTGAGGGACATGGATACTTCTCAGACCCTAGGAAATATGAAATAAAACTCTTGAGGAAAAAAGGATGTAAATTTTGCTCAATATAGAAAAGGAATGGAGAAAAAAGAGTTGAGCAATTTGGCTATAATTTGGATATGAAAACACCAAAAATTTCCATCACTTTGCAAAAAGTTGAAAGATGATTAACACAATATGGGGCATTGAACATTCAGATGGGACTAGAGCCTTTTCATTCTCTAAAATGGAAAAAGAAGGAGTTCATTACTTTAGCTCTCTATTCAAAGATAAAACCAAAGCCACCATAGATGTTATTCTATGCTCAGTGGTTTCTCCTTGAGGTTCATAATCTAGAAGAAAACAAAAGTCTGATTGCCGAAATATCAAAAGAGGAACTCCTCAGTACCCTTCAGAGCTTCCAAAACGATAAAAGTCCAGATCTAGATGGGCTTTGAATTGAGTTTTTTCTAGAATTTTATGATTTCATTGGAAGTAATCTTTTGAAGGTGGTGGAATATTCCAATTCTAATAGTCAAACTTTGAATACTTTTAAATCTACACTCCTAGTTTTGATAACTAAGTCAAACAACCCTTCAATGTTTGACCATTTTAGTCCTATCTCCCTCTATAATAGTGTGTACAAAATTATCTCCAAGATGATTTCTTGAAGGCTAAAAATAATTCTATCAAATCACATTTCCCTAGAGAAATATGGATTTCACAAAGTCCAATAGATCCATGAATAAAATAGCATAGTGCAAGAGGGATTGCACTCCATCAAAACTAGTAATAAGAAATCTCTTACCTTAAAGGTTGACATCTCCAAGGCCTTTGATAGGGTAAACTAAGTTTACCTAAAACATCTTCTCATTCATTTGAAATTTAGTCATGCTTTGTGACGTGGCATTTTAATTGTATCAACTCTACTTCTTTAATTTTTCTTATAAATGACTCAACCTCCCCCTTTTTAAAATCTTATAGAGGCATTAGATAGGGTTATCCTCTTTCTCCTCTTATTTTCCTTTTGGTGGCTAAAATACTTAGCAGATTATTAAAGGAGGCCTCAATACTTGGAAGACTAAAAGGAATTAACACATGGCCTTCATGTAAAATCACTCACATGTTATTTGTATCTAACATTCTCACCTTTTCTGAAGGGACAAGGGAATCAAAGGACTATCTCAATGAACTTTTGAACACTTTTTGTCAAGAAACATGTATGAAGATCAATAGGGATAAATCCTCCCTCTTACTTATGGTCTTAGTGTGTTGGGAAGGAACAACATCTCTTTAAGGAAAATATCTCTTGAAGGAAAACCATTATAGAAAAACATCTCTTGAAGGAAAACCATTATAGAAAAACATCTCTGAAGGAAAACCATTATATGAAAACATTTCTTGAAGGAAAACCATTATAAAAAGGGTGATTGCTTATGGGTGATAGAAAACCTAGAAAGGAGAGTTAATTCTTGGTGAAACAAATGGATCTCCAAATCAGGAAGGATGGTCTTAGTTAAGGTAGTGTTTGAATCCATTTCTATCTGTTGGATGTACTTACCCTGGATCCCAAAAGGGGCGTCGGGGAGAATTAAACAATTCTACTTTTTATTCTTATGGTTAGGGGACATTGAGAGAAAAAATGGTTTTATCCTCTTGGAAAAGGTTAACCACTCCTAAATCCATCAGGGTATGGGTCTTAAAAATCATATTCTTCTTTTCTAAAGCCTTGGTAGAATTTTGTTTTGGAGGATTATTCAAGGTATAGGCCCATGGGAAGAAACAACAAAGAAAAAATATTTTCCTCGAGAATCAATTGTGGAATATATATTAAACCCTCTTAAGAAACTAAAAAATGATTATGTATTTGGAAATCAATCCTGAATGTTTTTCCCTTAATTGGGAATTGGTTAATTTGGAAAATAGGGAATGGTGCACTTATTATCATAGGTAATTAAGACCCACAGATCATATGTAAGAACAATCACATCCTGCTTCTCCTCTCATGCACTATATTCATAGATTGGGAATCTACTCTTTAAATCAAGTTTCTCACATGAATCAAGAAACATGGAATTTTCAATGGATTTCATGGCAAGAAGTAGGCCTTGGGGTTGAGTATGTTGAAAATTGGAACACATATACATGAAACACCCTCATAAATGTATTTGTACATCTCTTGGATCAAGATGATCAACGTTTATGGTCCATGAACCCATCTGAAGACTATGAACCAAGGATATGATATAAATATGTATCAAAAGAAAATACAAATGAACAACATATATGGTTGGGGGGGGAATATATGGAAAATGATTTGTTTGAGGTTTCAATTGTAGAAAAGTTTAAAAGCAAAGGAAACAAATAGAGCAAAGAAAATGATGTAAATAGAGTCATTTAAGAAAAGTTAGTAGAAAGTGGTTGTGGGATGAAAAGCATAACCAAAGTGGTTGTGGGATAAATGAACTTATCTTGCTTTCGAGACTAATTTATTGTCTACTAAACTTGGCCAACCATGTATTAATTCATCTAGTCTTTCCCATTAATTATTCGATATTCTTGTTGTTTTATTGTCGAATTGTTTTTGCAAGTCATGTTTGAGTCTTGAAACCCTCCCATGTCATCAATGCATGCATCTAGTCTAACCATGTCAAATTTCATCCCATACAAGCAAAAATTGAAAAAAAAATCAATGTTGTCCCCATTCACATTTCATGATTTATATGCATTGATTTCAAGTACAAGAGCAGGCGATGCCACCCACAAATTTGGCCTTGTCTCCTTTCACATTAATTATTCTATAGGCTTGTTGTTTGATTGTGAAATTGTTTGTGTGAGTCATGTTTTATTCTGGAAACCCCCCCATACTTCCATTGCATGTGTATATTATAACCATGTCAAATTTCAGTCCATACAAGCACAAATTGAAAAACTTTCAACATTGGCCCCATTCACATGTCATGATTTATATGTGCCAGTTTTAAGTACATGAGAAAGTGTGCTTTATTTTTGGGTTTTGATAGAATAACCAAAGAATATTTGATTGTTGAATTTTTTTTTTTTGAGTAATGTTTTAGTCCAAAAACCCTCCCATACCATCAATTCATGTGTGTTGTCCTAACATGTCATGAAATTTCAGTCCATACAAGCACAAATTGAAAACAAATTAAATATTGGCCCCATTCAAGTTAATTATTTTATAGGCTTGTTGTTTGATTATCGAATTGTTTGTGTGAGTCATATTTGATTTCGGAAACCCTCCCATATCGTCAATGCATGTGTCTAGTCTAACCATGTCAAATTTCAATCCATACAATCACAAATTGAAAAAATTTCAACGTTGTCCCCATTCACATGTCATGATTTATATGTGTCATTTTCAAGTACATGAGTAGGTGATGCCACCCAAAAAATTGGCCTTGTCACCCTTCACATTAATTATTCTATAGGCTTGTTGTTTTATTGTGACATTGTTTGTGTGAGTCATGTTTGAGTCTGGTAACCCTCCCATACTGTCATTGCATGTGTATGTTCTAACCATGTCAAATTTTAGTCCATACAAGCACAAATTGAAAAAATTTCAACATTGGCCCCATTCACATGTCATGATTTATATGTGTCAGTTTCAAGTACATGAGCAGGCGATGCCACCCAAAAAGTTGGCCTTGTCTCCCTTCACATAATTATTCTATAGGCTTGTTATTTGATTTTGAAATTGTTTGTGTGTTTGAGTCTGGAAACCATCCCATACTATCATTGCATGCATCTAGTCTAACCATGTCAAATTTCAGTCTATACAAGCACAAATTGAAAAAATATCAATGCTGGCCCAATTCACATGTCATGATTTATATTCACTAGTTTCAAGTACATGATCAAGCGCACCTTATTTTTGAGTTGTTAAATATTATATAATAATGAACTAGGTGAAATAAGCATAGTTTTTAATTAACCTTGCTGAGCTTCTCTTAGTTTCAAGAATTGTTTAATATTCTCTATTGAACAAGGCCAACCAAGTGAAGGTGGAAGCTCATTTGTCTCCCCCCCAATGTCACTCTCAATTCCCCAAAACCCAACAAAATATATGTACTAGAAAATAAATGAATTTTTTTTTGTCATAATTAAGAAACGTCTCCTACAACATATATCGACATACTAGAAAATGACATAATTAAACTTGAACACTAATTTATACAATATACCAATACAATTCAATAATTCTATCAATATTATATATATATATATATATATATATATATATATACCTCTTACACTTCAATGTAATTGATCATATTCTCCATCCAAGTCCACATTTTTATCATCCGGTCTAGATTCAACATTGTAAGGACTGGCCATATCATCATCGTCATCATCGATGTCAGTTTCGATAAATTCATCATCGATATCATGTTCATGAACATTGTCTCCTACATCATCGGGTTCAACTAATTCTTCAACATCTTCCTCTGGAACATGATCATCTAACTCATGTTGATCCTCTACATCATCTTCTTCTTCGATACCCTCTTAATCTTCCTCTACATTATAATTTATCAGCCTTCCTCTGGGATCAT
Organism: Picea engelmannii; assembly: GCA_009831015.1. Lineage (NCBI taxonomy): Eukaryota > Viridiplantae > Streptophyta > Pinopsida > Pinales > Pinaceae > Picea > Picea engelmannii. The sequence goes on along the minus strand of ML792417.1, from coordinate 156,300 downwards.
GTCTAATAACAAATGACCAACCCCCTCTACCTGGAACACCTGAGTAAAATACATGTTCACAATGACTTGGAAGAACATAAGGCTTTGTTCTTGGCTCAAGCGACCTTGTATTGACCATGGTAAATCCATTAGAATGTTCAATAAAAGTTCTATTGGGATCACGTTGATTCAATCATAGGCTATACTATTTGATATCGAATGGAACTAATTTTAAGGATTTAAAGTCACACTCAATAATATCTTCCAAATACCCATAGTATCAATTTTGTGACAATTTTGGATGTCTGTCACTTCTAGAGGAAACATTCATCACCTCAAAGTACCAAAATCAGATGTTTTTTTCATTTCATCCAACTTTTTTATGTGAAATTTACGATTGTTGCACCACATAGCCTTATGGTGTTTTATCTGCAATATGCCAAACACGTAAAAATGACATCACCAATTGATAATTAAGTAAATATTGTATGTTTATAAAGTATGCAAAGAAAAAAAATCAACTTATACATCAATATAATTGAAAATAATTAAATAGTATGGCTTATTAATATGTTTTCTTGTTTATGTTTTAAACCATATGTTAAATCGATTTCCCTGTGTGTAAGTTTGGTATCTCCATTGTGGTGTGTTGCTTTAACTAATGAAGCCACACCTTCCCATGATAATCCTTGACCAGATTGTTTACATCGTTCAATCCATACCTTAATCCAATCAAGATTGTTTGTGACATATAAATGTAGTGCATCCCACTCTCGACCAACTGCATGAGAATAAAATTACAATATTTCACAAATGTTTAATTACTTAACACGATATACCTTTATAATTGATGCATATTGAATATTAAAAATGAAATAATTAAGTATGATATACATAAAAATCAATAGTCAAATGTATTATAATTAATCTACACCATATAATAATTACATTTCACCTTCCTCGGTCTACCTTTCTCCATCATGTAGTCCCCTTCGAATTTTTTGATGGAATTTGGATCACGAATGCGTCGATCTAAAACGATCTTAGTAAATGCTAACCCTGGAAGATATTCCTTAACATGCACCATGGTTTGTTATACCATATATCCCTCGGCCATAGAACCCTCAGGACATGCTCCCTGTCTAACCAAATCCTTCAAAAATTTCAAGTGTCTCTCAACCATCCACATTGACCTTGTGTGTATAGGTCCACACAATTCAATCTCCTCAACTTGGTGTATGAGGTAGTTTTCTTGTGCATTGAAAAATGACGAAGGTAGAAACTTTTGCATTTCACACATTAGGCGAGGAATTTCTCTCTTCCAATACTTTATATCTTCTTTATGGATTTCTGTAGATGACAACCATCTACAAGTGATGCAAGGAAATCACGAGATTTAACGAAAATAAACAATATAGTACATAAGTACAATTACTAAAACAAATGTCAAATATAAGTTCTACAATGAATTAAACAAACACTTTATGCATGAAAAATATTACTACTTAGCTCATGTATTTTCCAAGATCATATATAACTTGTTTTACATTGTTTTCAAAGTTGTTTGGGAGAGATATAGGTAGAACATACTGTAACAATAAAAAAAAATTATTATTTTTTCAAAAGCACAAAAACAATTACACCAACAACATGCAGTATACAAATATAGCAATATATATAAACCAGAATAATTACCTTAATGAAGACATACCAATCATGCATTTTTCCCCCCCAAAATCACCTTTATTTGTTAAGATATTCTTTATGTTCGAACAAAATACTGTGGGAAATTTACAAAATTGATTCTTAATTTTTTGTGTGACTTATTTTACAAAATTGCTTTGTTGCTTCGTCAATAACCATGGAAGAGAGATTAAATTAATTTGATGTAACATCCCTCTCTTAAAAGGACATGTTATCGACTTATTCTTTGAGGACACTTGTGTGCAAGTAATCTATTTATAGTACATGGTTATTTGTTTCTCTTATGGATTTTTGAGATGATGTTGATGGTTGTGATTTAATGATATTTGAGATATATGTATTGACAGATGTTATTGATGAGTTTTCCCTGAGTGTGCAGGACACTTGATAGATTGTATATGTCAGAGGTATCAATGGACCTCCTTGGACTCTGGATTGAGTCAAGGAGTGGCTTGTATTGGTTTGAGTATTTCCTTTATGCATATGTGACATATGATCAATTATAGTATGATTTTGTATATGGACCATTGACAGTGTTTCATTGCTAGATGCAGGCTGACAAATGCTTGCTAATATGACTCACATAAGGAGTAAAGGGGCCATGCACATAGACCATATATGGAGGGAGAGGTGTGGCAGTGTCCCTGTCATAGCCTACTAGCACTCTCATCATGGCTTGAATTGTAGGTTAACGATTACCTAGTTCAAGAGGTCCACGATGTTGTGAGGGAAGACTGAGACAGTCGCTCACGAATTTTTCTAAGGGGCATGCAATAAGGAGGGGTCTTTATTCCTTAGAATCTCTTAGTCTCTCACAAGGTCTCCCGAATGGAGTGTTGACTCCAAGAGTTGGAAAACTACTGAAACCAATCAAATACGAGTGTCACCCTTGGAGCATGTAGTGCGTCTTGAAGGGAAAATCGCGGAAATAAATCTTGAGTCAATGAATCTAGGTTGCCTAGGAAACCTTGAGCGAAGAATTAAACCTTGTAAAATATTTAAGGATTGTCGGATTTAATTAATTAATCAAGGACTGAAATTATTAATTGTAAATCCCAAGTGAAAGTCTAATCCTATTTAAAAATTAAGCCTAAGTACAAGTTTGGTAAGAAGTCTATTTAACTAAATTATAAATTAAATAAAAAGGGAATGAAGTAAAACAAGTTAAGAATTAAAAAGGGGGTGAATTATATTTAAAGATTGACATAAGGCACATGTGTGAAAGGAAATGTAAAAGGGGGGTTTTTAGAATAAGAAATAAATAAACATGAGAGAATGTGTATGCATAGAAAGGTATCTAGAGTCTAGTTAACACTAATCTTACTAGAGAAGAATCTTATTTTAACTCAACTCAGATTTAGTAAGGTGATGGGCATATGGGGAATAAAGAGACAACTAGGAGTGATTTAATGAGCATTTATAGGAAGAGTGAGGGAAATTGACTTTAATTAAATAAAATGTGGAATTTCTTGTGCAACTTGGGGAGAGGGTGACAAGTGTAAGGAAGAAATAATTATAATTTATTTAATTAAAAAAATAATTAATTGTGCAAGTGGTCATGTGTCATTGAGGAAACTCTTATAAAGCAATTGGTATAGAGGGAAAAATGATTACATTGGTTATTGGTAAAGTTATGCTCCCGAAATATTTTTGACAAGATTTACTTGTGAGAGTTGGGATACCCAGCTTGAGAGAGAGGGGAGGCTCTCCCTTGCGAGGCAATCTCGGAGCTAGAGGATTTATGGTTTTGTGTGTGTGACCCCTTTGTGGCTCGGGGGGCTAAGGGGAAGAAGAGTACCCCTAGCATTAGCAGTGTTACCTCGGAGGTACCGGTGTAGTGGGCAATGGAAAGAAACATCATTCGCAGAAGAATCGATGCTCATTCGGTTATGGTATTTAACGTTAAATTTTCTTATGAAAATTAAGTATTACTTGTATGAAAATTATGCATGATATATATTCTAGTATGTACAATGCGAAGGAATCAGGAGACTTATGGGTCAATGGAAGAACATCTCTATTAATTTATTCATGAATAAATCAATCCTTGTATAATTAGCATTATTGAATGTTATCACCTTATAATTGTACAATGTTGTTATTAGGATAAACATTTGATGAATGCCATGATTTATTTATGAATTTAGGGTGTAGATATTAAAAATAGGTGTATGTACAGTTATACAGATGGTTATCACCACTTGAGGAATAAGTTGTTTGATCTCTATCGGAATCGGTATAATGAAATTTGCCTTTGCCTTGGTTATACATTGTACATCGTATATTCTTCCTTAAGGTGACTAAAATATTTATGAAATAAGAATAAGTGGTCACATCTAACAATTTGGCATCTCTGATCAACAATGTCACTTTTTCTAGGAGTTGCATACAAATCTCATCTCACCATAATTGATAAAAAATTGTTCGAAAACTAACCTCATTATAAAAAAAAAAACTTGCAACAAAGTTTTGAAAGGGTATACAAAGCATAAACTCTCAAGCAGTGCCAAATCCTAGCCAAGGAATCTCGGATTACCAACTTGGACTCAACAAACAAAAATGCTCACCATTGTAAATGTCCCTGAATAATGTTTGCTAGAACTGAAAGTGGACCTAAGCTCAACAACATATCGCAAAGAAAAATTCCCACAAGATGTGTTTCACTGATTCTAACTTCGAAAAAATCGAGCGAAGGCCATCAGAAAGACCATTATTGGCCAATTGGGCTTTAGAGGGGAGACCTTGGTAGATCACCAACTAAGAAAAAACCTGAATCTTATAGGAAACTTGAATCAATCGAACACCATGAAACCTACGAATCCAATGACTCTCCTCATCCAAAGAAATATATTTGGCATTGGCAACATGACCTAACTCATGCCCCTGATGCGGAATGGAGTATAGCTTATGAGAACTATGCAAGAATCATACTTAGTCAAGGGATGTCCAAAACTCAAGTCCCAATCTCACAAAAGGGACAGTGACCTGTGGAACTATGACCTATGGAACTATGACCTCTGGAACTATGACCTCTAGAACTATGCCCTCTGGAACTATGACCTGTGGAAATGTGACTTGTGGAACTATGACCTATGGAACTATTACCTATGGAACTATGCCCTCTGGAACTATGACCTGTGGAACTATGCCCTTTGAAATTATGACCTCTGGAACTATGACCTTTGAAACTATGACCTGTGGAACTGTGACCTCTGGAACTGTGACCTCTGGAACTGTGACCTCTGGAAATATGACATATTGAACTAAGCCCTCTAGAACTATGACCTCTCAAACTTTGACCTATGGAATTGTGACCTGTGGAACTGTGACCTCTAGAACTTTGACCTCTGGAACTATGACCTCTAGAACTATTCCCTCTGGAACTATGACCTCTGGAACTATGACCTATGGAACTGTGACATGTGGAACTATGACCTATGGAACTATTACCTATGGAACTATGCCCTCTAGAACTATGACCTCTAGAACTACGCCCCCTGGAATTATGACCTCTGGAACTATGACCTATAGAACTATGACCTGTGGAACTATGACATCTGGAACTATGACATCTGCAACTATGCCCTCTATAACTATGACCTCTAGAACTATGACCTCTGGAACTACGCCCTCTAGAATTATGAACTTAGGAACTACGCCCTCTGGAACTATGACCTATGGAACTTTGAACTGTGGAACTATGACCTATGGAACTACGACCTATGGAAATACGACCTCAGGAACTACACCCTCTAGAACTATGACCTTTGGAACTTTGACCTATGGAACTATGACTTCTGGAACTATGCCCTCTAGAACTATGCCCTCTAGAATTATGACCTCTTGAACTATGACCTCTCGAACTATTACCTATGGAAATGTGACCTATTGAACTATGACCTATGGAACTACGCCCTCTAGAACTATGACCTATGGAACTATGCCCTCTGGAACTATGACCTCTTGAACTATGACCTACCAAACTATGATCTGTGGAACTATGACCTCTTAAAATATGACATCTAAAACTACGCCCTCTAGAACTATCACCTCTGGAACCCTCTAGAACTATGACCTTTGGAACTATGCCCTCTAGAACTATGTCCTCTAGAACTTTTACCTCTGGAACTATGACCTCTGGAACTACGACCTTTGGAACTATGACCTCGGGAACTACGCCCTCTAAAACTATGACCTTTGGAACTATGACCTTTGGAACTATGACCTTTGGAACTATGACCTGTGGAACTATGACCTCTGGAACTATGCCCTCTAGAACTATGACCTCTGGAACTTTGACCTGTGGAACTAAGACCTCTAGAACTATGACCTCTGGAACTATGCCCTCTAGAACTATGACCTCTGGAACTATGACCTCTAGAACTATGACCTGTGGAAATGTGACCTATGGAACTGTAACCTATGGAACTATTACCTATGGAACTATGCCCTTTGGAACTATGATCTGTGGAACTATGCCCTCTAGAACTATGACCTCTCAAACTATGACCTACAGAACTATGACCTCTGGAACTATGACATCTGGAACTACTCCCTCTTGAACTATGACCTATGGAACCATGATCTCTCGAGCTATGCCCTCTGGAACTATGACCTTTGGAACTATGCCCTCTGGAACTATGACCTCTAGAACTTTTACCTGTGGAACTGTGACCTATGGAACTACAACCTATGGAACTATGACCTCAAGAACTATGCCCTCTAGAACTATGACCTCTGGAACTATGACCTTTGGAACTATGACCTGTGGAATTGTGACCTATGGAACTATGACATCTAGAACTACACCCTCTTGAACTATGACCTCTTAAACTACACCATCTGGATCTATGACCTCTATAACTTCGACCTGTGGAATTGTGACCTATGGAACTATGACCTCTGGAACTATTACCTATGGAACTATGCACTCTAGAACTATGACCTATGGAACTATGACCTATGGAACTGTGACCCATGGAACCGTGACCCGTGGAACTGTGACCTGTGGAACTGTGACCTATGGAACTATTACCTATGGAACTATTCCCTCTGGAACTATGACCTCTGGAACTATGGCATGTGGAACTATGCCCTCTGGAACTATTACCTATGGAACTATGACCTATGGAACTATGATCTCTTGAACTATGAAAACTGGAACTACACCCTCTAGAACTATGAACTTTGGAACTATGACCTCTGGAACTATGCCCTTTGGAACTATGACCTTTGGAACTATGCCCTCTGGAAATATGACCTTTTAAACTTTGACCTATGGAATTGTGACTTGTGGAACTATGACCTCTAGAACTATGCACTCTATATCTACGCCCTCCATAACTATGACCTCTGGAACTATGACCTCGGGAACTACACCCTCTAGAACTATGACCTCTGGAACTATGTCCTCTAGAACTATGACCTCTAGAACTATGTACTCTATATCTATGCCTCCATAACTATGACCTCTGGAACTATGACCTCGGGAACTACACCCTCTAGAACTATGACCTCTGGAACTATGTCCTCTAGAACTATGACCTCTGTAACTATGACCTGTCATATTTCATATGGGGAATAGTTCCAAAGGTCATAGTTCCAAAGAGCATATTTCTAGAGGTCATAGTTCCATAGGGTGTAGTTCCAAAGGTCATATCTCTAGAGGACGTATTTCCAAGGGTCATAGTTCCACAGGTCATAGTTCCAAAGGGCATAGTTCCAAAGGTCATAGTTCCACAGGTCATAGTTCCAAAGGGCATAGTTCGATAGGTCATAGTTCCATAGGTCACAGTTCCACATGTCATAGTTCCAAAGGTCGTAGTTCCAGAGGTCATAGTTCTAGAGGGCATAGTTCCAGAGGTCATAGTTCCAGAGTTCTTAGTTCTGGAGGGCATAGTTCCACAGGTCAAAGTTCCAGAATTCATAGTTCCAAAGGGCGTAGTTCAAGAGGTCATAGTTCTAGAGGGTGTAGTTCCAGAGGTTATAGTTCCACAGGTCACAGTTTCACAGGTCATAGTTCCAAAGGTCATAGTTCCAGAGGGCGTAGTTCTAGAGGTCATAGTTATAGAGGTCGTAGTTTTAGAGGTCATAGTTATAGAGGTCACAGTTTGAGAGGGCGTACTTCTAGAGGTGATAGTTCCAGAGGGTGTAGTTCCATAGGTCATAGTTCCAGAGGTCATAGTTATAGAGGGCGTAGTTCCACATGTCATAGTTCCATAGGTCATAGTTCCACAGGTCACAGTTCCCTAGGTCATAGTGTCATAGGTCATAGTTCCAAAGGTCATAATTCTAGAGGTCATAGCTCTAGAGGGTGTAATTCCAGAGGTCATAGTTCCATAGGTCATAGTTGCAGAGGTCATAGTTCCAGAGGGCATAGTTACACAAGTCATAGTTCTAAAGGTCATAGTTCCAGAGGGCATAGTTCCATAGGTAATAGTTCCACATGTCATAGTTCCACAGGTCACAGTTCCATAGGTCATAGTTCCACAGGTCATAGTTCTAGAGGGTGTAGTTCCAGAGGTCATAGTTCCACAAGTCACAATTCCACAGGTCAAAGTTCCAGAGTTCATAGTTCCAGAGGGTGTATTTCAAGAGGTCATAGTTCTAGAGGGAGTAGTTCCAGAGGTCACAGTTCCACAGGTCATAGTTCCAAAGGTCATAGCTCCATAGGGCATAGTTCCATAGGTCACAGTTCTAGAGATCATAGTTCTAGAGGACGTAGTTCTAGAGGTCATAGTTCTAGAGGTCATAGTTCCAAAGGTCATAGTTCCATAGGTGATATTACCTTTTGTCAATGGTTATCCTATCATTGTCCAAGGTGACGTAGCTCCAAGATCTAGCTTCAATATCCAACTCCTACAATTTTTCATCTGCACACAAGCAAAAAGGCACACCTCTCCCAACCTTGTTTTGCACAAAGAGATCATTTACAAGAAGGTCTAATCTAATTTATCAAGGAAAATCAGATCTACCAATGTTTAAACATAAACAACCACAAATTACTAACATTAGAGAGGAAAATCTCATATATCTATATTATAAATGTAAGAAACTACAACAAGATAAATACCTTGAGATCATTGCAACACTTTCTCAACCTTCTTCCTATTCTTGACAAGCCCTCTTCCTACTCCTAATAAGCCCTGCGAATCCATCTCGATGGAATACATGTCGGGCCTTCCTTCAACCAAGCAAGGAAATGATTATGTTTTTGTGGTTGTTGATTGATTTTTCAAGATGGCAATTTTGGTCATCTACAAGAAGAGCATCACAACAGAGGCCACTACCAAGTTGTTCTTCGAACGAGTGTGGGTAGATTTTTGTGTGCCAGAAACCATTGTCTCAGATTGGGAAACCCGGTTCCTCAACACATTGGGACAACCGATTCCACAGTGAAAGCTCTATATACAGAAGAGAGCTTCCGTATATGTGCATTTTGCCTTCCATAAATGTGCATATACAGAAGCTCTCTTCCGTATATGCATATTTTGTCTTTCGTATATGCACATTTTGGCTTCCGTAAATGCACAATTACGGAAGCCAAAATGCGCATATACCGAAGAGAGATCTACGGAAGCCAAAATGTGCGTATACGGAAGATCTCTTCCATATATGCACATTTTGGGTTCCGTAAATGTGCATTTTGGCTTCCATATATGTGCATTTTTTCCTTCCGTAAATGCGCATATACGGAAGCTCTCTTCCGTATATGCGCATTTTGTCTTCCGTATATGCGCATCTATGGAAGCCATAATGCACATATACGGAAGCTCTCTTCCATATATGCACATTTTGGCTTCCGTAAAGGTGCATATATAGAATCCAAAATGCACATATACGGAAGCTCTCTTCCATATATGTGCATTTTGGCTTCCGTATATGCGCATTTTTTCCTTCCGTATATGCGCTTTTTTTTCCTTTCATAAATGCGCATATACAGAAGAGAGATTTCGTATATGCACATTTTGGCTTCCGTATATGCACATTTTGGCTTCCGTATATGCACATTTACGAAAGCCAAAATGCACATATGCGGAAGCTATCTTCTGTATATGCGCATATACGAAAGCTCTATATACGCAAGAGAGCTTCCGTATATGTGCATTTTGGCTTCCATGAATGCACATATACGGAAGGAAAAATGTATGGCAGAGAGCTTCCATAAATGCACATTTTTGTTTTCCGTAAATGCGCATTTTTTCCTTCCGTAAATGCGCATATACAGAAGTTCTCTTCCGTATATGAACATTTTACCTTCTGTATATGCGCATTTTGGCTTCCATAAATGCACATTTATGGAAGCCAAAATGCGCATATACGGAAGAGAGATTTATGGAAGCCAAAATGTGCATATATGGAAGCTCTCTTCTGTAAATGTGCATTTTGGCTTCCGTAAATACGCATTTTTTCCTTCCATAAATGTGTGCATATACAGAAGCTATAAGAAATACGGGATGGCAAGAGATGCTAACTAAAATGGAAAATGGCTTAGTTTTTGGACCCATAGATTCCTCTCTTTATCGGGAAGACTTTTGCGCATTAAATCAATTTTAATGGCTATGATTGTCTATTTGTTCTCAGTTTTGGCAACACCCGAGTACATCTTTCATAAAATTCACTCAATCCAGAGAAACTTCCAATGGGGAGGAACAAAAAGAGAAAACAAATGGGCTCTAGTCGCTTGGGAAAAAATGTGTGAACCAAAGTCTCGAGGAGGATTAGGGTTAAAATACCCCCAAAGGCTGAGCCAGGCCCTGGAGGATAAAATTTACTGGATATGGATCAAAAGTTCAAAAGTGATCTGGGCTAGGATTTGGCAGGGGAAATATGCCAAATATGTATCCCCTCAATACTGGATTCATTTGGAGGGAGGCAGATCGGGATCGATGATCTGGAATTATGCTTGGAAAAACATAGCGATGGTAAGAAAATCAAAGTTTTTGGGAGTTACATGATGGCCAGTTGGCCCTTTTCTTGGAGGACATGTGGGAGAAACGTCTGACGTTGAGGTCAGATGAAATACTACATACAATCAAAGATAATATGATAGGGGATGGCATATCAAAATTTGCACAATATTGGGAGGAACACCCACACCCTGTCACTGGTGGAACAAAATCCTAGATCCTGCTAACTAAATGGCCTATAGAATGGAATGATCCACCTATTCAGGTCATGGAGGATATTGTAAAATACTACCCACCACCCAACAGGCAAGGCTAGGACATCCTTATATGGGAGGAAAAGGGGGACGAGAACTTCCACATCAAGTTCGAAGCCTACCAACAAGCCATGGGTCTAGGGAACAATCCCAAAAGACTAGTCTGGTCTAAGGTATGTAACTCTCAATTATGGCCCAAAGTGGTCACCTTTCTATGGATAGAAATCAACATAAAAGCGCTAACTTGGTACATGATCATAAGTAGAGGGTTCGCAGGCCCATCAATCTATCTACTATGCAATCAAGTGGAAGAAACCCTAAACCACCTCCTCAATTCATGCCCGTTAGCTTCAGAATTATGGGACATAGGGGCCACAATATTCAGAATCTCAGGCTGGAACATACAAGACATCATAAATACAATAGAATATTGGGGAAAATATCCTTACCATAACTCAATTTTGAACCGTGCTTGGATTATTTTCCCAGGATACCTCCTCTAAAATATATATAAAACCATAAACAGATGGATCTTCTGAAACCAACCTCCAACCTATAACTGCTTTGGCAAGGGATCCTGAACAACATATGAGAGACCATAGCTCAGGCCCCTTAATAGGAAGAATACCTAACAATGACAGGGCACAAGAAAGGTATGTTATCCATATGGAGCCCAAGCAAACGTAAGTCGACGCTCCCACTAGTAAAACCCCAAGAACCGCATCAACTACGTGGAGAGACATGGGAGACCCCCTCAGGGATTCCTAAAATTAAATTTTGACAGCGCATCCAGGGAAAACCCAGGTCCAGAAGGGGCTGAAGGAATCTTCAAGGATTTCAAGGGAGAAATCGTCAGCCTATACAATGTCATGTCATATTGGGGCATACCACCAACAACAGAGCGGAATTAGTAGGATTACTGGCAGGTCAACGCATATATGGAAGTCAACGCATATACGGAAGTTGTGCATATACAGAAGATGAACACTTCTATATATACACATATACGAAAGTGGTCATCTTTCATATATGCGCATATACGGAAGTGATTGGCTTCCATATATGCGCATATATGGAAGTGACCAACTTCCATATATTCCTATATATGAAAGTGTTCAACTTTCGTATATGCACATATCAAGAAGTGGACCACTTCTTTATATGCGCATATACGGGAGCCACCTTTCATATATGCTCATAAATGGAAGTGGTTGACTTTCACATATACAAAAGCCACCTTTCGTATATGCACATATACCAAAGTCCACCACTTTTGTATATGCGCCATATACAGAAGCCACCTTTTGTATATGCACATATATGGAAGTGGTTGGCTTCTGTATATGTGCATATATGGAAACAAACCACTTCCGTATATGCACATATACGGAAGTGGTTGACTTTCGTATATGGGCATATACGAAAAGTGGCTTCCGTACATGTGCATATACAGAAGTGGCCAGTTTTCATAAATGCACATATATGAAAGTCAACCACTTTCGTATATGCGCATATATGGAAGTGGTCGACTTTCATATATGTGCATACAAAAGTGGTTGAATCTCGTATGTGTGCATGTACTAAATTCGATCGGCTTCCATATATGTGCATATACAAAATACAATCACTTTCGTATATGCGCATATATAGAAGCCACCTTCCATAAATGCATATTTATGGAAGTGGCCGAATTCCATATATGTGCATATATGAAAGCCAAACACTTACATATATTTCCATATATGATATGGATGACTTTTTTATATGTGCATATATGGAAGTTGGTCAGCTTCCGTATATGTGCATATACGAGATTCGACCACTTTCGTAGATGCGCATATATGGAAGTCATCCACTTATGTATATGCGCATATACATAAGTGGTCGGCTTTCATATATGCACATATATGAAAGATGACCCCTTCATATATGTGCATATACGGAAGCCAACCACTTTCGTATATGATGCAGGAGCATCTCTCCACGTCATCCAGCCAGCCATCCAGCCACGCCAGCGAATTCAGATCGCACGCTAAAAGAGAGGCGCAGCCTCATTTAAATTTGAAATGAATGTAATTAAATGGTTTAGGATGTTGAGCCAGGAAGTCGTTCCTTTGTGTAGGCATTAGGTAGATCGGCCTTTAATGTGTATAATGGCTGAGATCTAGATCCAATTCTGGACTAGACAACCCATTCAATGTAATTGAATAGGGTAGGGAGGTTGGAGGGAAGCGCTCGATGAGCCCCTCAGGTAAAAGAGATTTTTGAGATCTCATTGTGGTAGTTAGATAGAAGTAAGTAGGGAGGATAGATGAGCAGAGTTGAGAAGAGCCAGAGAGAGCTCAGGAACACCATTGTAATTTCAGGCATTTTCCAGTGTTAGTATAAACAGAAGCAGTTTTTCCTGCATGAATTTTGTGTTATGTGGATGTCTGTGTGTGTTCTTCATATGTTGTGAATGTATGTTGTGGTTGTACATTTGCATGTTGTTTTGATTTTAGGGTTGAGGGTCTTTGAGGCTTCACACCAGGAGGGTGTGACAGAACACTGCGGGTTCTGAGAGTCGTGCATAGAGGATGCACTTCTGAACACTGTGGGGTTCAGAAAAAGGCGTGCTAAGGCACAAGAGATGAAATCAACAAGTCAGGAGGAATACCTTTGAGGTTTTTGAACACCTCAGGAGGCAAGGCTATGTGGGAGAAGACACAGTTGCAGACAAAATCTCTTAGGAGTTCTATAAGGCACAGGCACAAGGTGCAGTTGGAGGAACTCTGTTGTGAGTTCAAAAGAAGCAGAATCACTGAGGATTCTGAGAGCTATGCCAGGTGGGCATAGAGTGGGTGCATAAGTGCACAGGAGGACATAACTGTTGGAAGTTCTGAGAGAAGAAGAAACTCTGCCATGTGGGCATTGAGACTGTGTGCAGGCACAGACAAAAGAGAAGAGAACTCTTTGAGTTCTGCTACTTGAAGGAAGAATCAACTGAAGGATCTTCACTGGGTTGTTGAACACCTAGAGAGACTCAGCAAGAATTTGCTTGAGGAAGAAGGATAGCCAGGAGGGCGTCCATATTCTCCATCCTTGGGAGAAGAAAGATAAAATCCCTTAGGGGTCTGAGTACTTGCAGAATCTTAGAAGAGATAGCACTTTTGCGTGCGTGAAGACTCTACAGAGGCATAAGAGTCATAGAATCCTTCAAGGATCTAGAAGAAGGATAAGCTCAGGACGAACAACATTTTTATACGCGCAGTTGAGAAATCAGGTTGAGGAGTTCGCAGAGGAGAAAAGAACAAAGGTTGAGGCCTTTGGGAGCTAGAAATTCTTCCAAGTCTGGGAAGAAAGCACAAAGGCTCGGGAGGGAGTACAGCAGCAGTCAGATTGGCTGGAGAGGAGAAGATCTGGATCATCGGTTTTCATGTCCAGAGAACGTGCAGGAGAAGAGGTGATCTGAGCCATCAGATCTAGAGTGCAGATACCCGTCATTCATTGGATAGGGTGAAGGCGCACAGAGTTTATCCTCTGGAGGAAGCGCACAGAAGGGAGAGACCGTGGACCGTTGGATCTCATTTAGAAATCCCGTCAGCCGTCAGATTTGTTCGGAGATGCACGGGGTTTAACCCTTCTCACGTCAGGCAGAAGTCTCGACAGTCATCAGGATATCGGCATTCGTGATATCGGGAGTCACGAGGTGGAGAAAATTGAGACATCACAAGTCTCGAAACACCGGGAGGATCTGGACCGTCCATTGGTGGAGACACGTGGTGGATATCGAGTGATCGTCAGCATATTTGGCATCAGGAAATCGGAGTTCCTAAGGACGAAGGAGTGGGGACATCGAAAGTCTCAAAATCCCAGGGGAAATCGGGACCATCCATCTGGAAGGACGCGTGGCAGCGATCAGCGTCATCAGGAAAAGTCCCGACAAGGAAGTTGTCCATCGGTGTTTGGTTCATCGGGATATCGGAGATCCCGGTGACAAGTTGTTTGTACACTTTGGAATCGTGAAACGTGATACCCCGATGAGTGGGAGATAGTTGTCAGCACTGCAGAGGAGGAGGACAGTGCCATTGTGAGGGGCCAGCTGTCAGTAGATTAGAGAGTCGGGTTTCGAGGAATCGGGAATCCTGTGAGAAAATTCTCTTTGACATTTGAAACCCCATATCCCCGACGGGAGACAGGACTATGGTCACAAGGATAATGGTCATATTGTCCAGGAGATAGCTAGGGGATCTAACGCGTGAAGGGCGCATTGGGATTCGAGGAATCACGAGTTCTGAGGACCATTTCATTTGGACTTCGAAAACCCCGAAACCTCGACGAAGAGGTAAGGTTGTGGTCACAGGGACAAGGTCGTATAGGCCAGGATCCTAGCCAGGAGGGCTAGTGGGTAATGAGCACGTCGGGAATTGGAGGATCGTGGATCCAAAGGGCAAGTGAATTTTGGCATAGCAAAGCCCGAAATCCCGATAGGAGCCTATGACTGTGGTCATATGAAGGCAGGTCATGTGGACCAGCAGCACATCTAGGAGGGGCTGAGGAAAAGGGGCGCATCGAAAATTTGTCCCATCGGTGATCGGGGATTCGAGAGGACAGTGACTCTCGACATCAGAAGGGAGGAAACCCGGAACCCTGAAACTGAGTCGGGGAAAACCACGGTTAAGTGCAGAGAGCCATGGGGGATTAGAAAGGACCTGTGGATCAGGTTTTCATCAGGGATTCCAGCAGGGAATCGGAAGAGCCAATTCGGCTCATGAATGAGTGAATGAGAGAGATCTTGTGAGCGGACGTGCCCCACGGGCACGTTGGCGTCAGTATATGCGCATATACAAAATCCACCTTTCATATATGCGTATATATGAAAGTATCTCTTCTGTATATGTGCAAATACAAATCTGACCACTTTCTTAAATGTGCATATACGGAAGGTGACCACTTCCGTATATGTGCATATATGGAAGTCCACCACTTCCGTAAATG
This sequence comes from Picea engelmannii, assembly GCA_009831015.1. NCBI lineage: Eukaryota > Viridiplantae > Streptophyta > Pinopsida > Pinales > Pinaceae > Picea > Picea engelmannii. The sequence goes on along the minus strand of ML792417.1, from coordinate 140,477 downwards.
CACATATATGGAAGCTACCTTCCGTATATGATCATATACGGAAGTAGTGAGCTTCCATATATACGAAAGTGGTTGATTTTTGTATATGTGCATAAAATTTAGTGGTCAACTTATGTATATGCATATATATGGAAGTAGTCGATTTCCATATATGCACATACATGGAAGTCAATGCATATAAATAAGCCACCTTACACATATACAAAAGTGGTCAACTTTTGTATATGTGCATATTCGAAAGCCGACAACTTCTAATTCTGCGCATATACATAAGTGGATGATTGTGTTGTCCACAATGCTTGCAAGTATGATGATTGTGTTGTCCACAATGCTCACAAGGATGAAGATCAAAGAAATGATATTCAATGTGGCCAACTCATTGACAATGTTGGAATACCATAATCTACTCTTGAACTGGAGTAGGTGAATGTGAACCTTCTTGAAGGAGTCCAACACTCTGTAACTTGATTGGTTTGGTATAATACGGAATATGAAAGGTGACATCCTTTTCATATATGATACATGTTCTATGATTGTTATTTCTAATTTCTTCCCAAGTTCTGATGATCTGCTTGGAAAGAGGAAGATGAACTTCATTTGTACTTGAATATGGATTTGTCTCACTGAGTGGTTTTTGTGTCGGTTGTTGATCTGAATCGGCATCATCATCTTCTTCATCTTCAAATATAGGGTTCTGAACAAGGATTCATTCATAATTTTGTTGAATATTCCTTATCTCGAGTGCATCGTGAAGGAGTTGATTATGATCTTTAAGTAATGTTTCTTTCACTTGAAAAACTTGCAAGGAGGTCACAACAATATGCAGAGTGGTTTTTTCAATGGTGATTGTATTATCCATAGAAGAGAGGATTAGAATGTTCAAAATCTCTTGCATTTCCACAAATCAATCCATAGCTTAGAAATAGACCTCAATGGTTTCTTATAACTCCACCCTTGAACTATCAAACTCAAAAATGCAAACTCAATTGTGCATATTTGTTAAATGAAGGGTGTCAGTTTCTACCGATAATGCACCTATTTACAATGAGTTAATTTCTAAAAGAACAAGTAACCTACAAGAAAAATGTTTGCAAGTATACCTCAATTCTTGGGATTTAATGAGTCTCCTCGTTCTCCAAAGAACCTTTGACTTCCAAAAGTTAAGTACTGAACTAAATATTCACATCAAAGTAATGAGAAAAAAACCCTTGTGATAGCTATCAATATCTTTATATGGCTCGAACTCTTGTTCACAAATAAGTAAAATAAAAACTTATCTCCACCAAGAATTTCTTGTCTTGTAGCTTATTTTCACCTTTTTGAAAATGTAGGGTAGATTTTTGGTCTACACCACAAAACCTACAAAATGTAGCTTTCATGATTTTACATGGAATAAATGAAAAGACAATTGATATCCCCATATGCTAAATAGCTCGGAAATAGGACAAGGCTTGCACTTTCATGGCCACGGAGTTGTCTCGGAAGGGGGATCTATCAAAAGAGTATCTTTGCAAACCCTTAGTCTTCAACAAAGAGAACAAGGTAGAACTCTACATGGACTCCCTTGAGCTTAAGAGGAACTGTGCCAAATAGTATTGACAACAGTGGTTAGTATAGCAGTGTTCTCGTTCTCCAAGTCACCAAAACAAGACAAAATCCTGCAGATGATGTCATATTCAAACCATTGTAGTGATGAATTAGGGTTTTGTGGAGTCTTTGAAAACTTTACACATTGTAGAATCAATCACTTCTAGAGAAATATCAATCAGAATATAGAACAAGTATCTCATACTCAATAAATTATGCGAGAAAGACATCCTCGTTATCACTATCATCTCCGGGGCTGAGAAGATCCTTCTAGGTTTATTTTTTTCAGTGCTTGGTGAAAACCCTAACCAACAAAACCCTAAATCAAATCCAAATTTGATTCACTCTTTGTGAATCAAACCAACTTCATCTATTTATTCTCCAAACTAGAGGATAGTTTCAAAGTTCTCTCCATCACATCATCACCATGGTTTGGATGAGTACACGTAGTCAAAACGTTTCCAAAAAATAGTCATAATGGTCGACTCTCGATACCATTTAACTTAGAGGATGTCGAGCATAACAAGTAGATAGAATAACTATTTTCATCCACCATTGTGGATATACAACATGTATTCCATGAAGAAGTAGAAATAATCGTTAGGGTTAACATAATTTATTTTCCGCAATTGCAAACTCTACCAATTGAAAATTTATTGTGCTTCTGGTGTCGGTCTTTGATAGTCTTGCAATGTTGGCATCTAGTGTTCCACCAAGGAAAGGGCATTACTATAAAAGAAGGTTGAGTTTTAGTCGTTAATCAACACCTTTCAATTGCAAAAACATTCAACTTGTAATGAACCTCATGTTGATAAAGTTGACTAGGGTTTTGTAGAAGGAGAGGAGCGCGCGAATATTATCAATGTTTTAATGCAGATATGCAACCAAGACAATTTTTCATTCTAGAAAATCATCAAATAAACTTACATATCCACAACCATTACTTTGTCAATTATCACTCCAAATTTTGTCTTGATCGCTGAGAACAAGAACATGAAATGGCTAGCTTGCAAGTTGCAAAGAATAGACGGGAAAGAACAAACGAATTGTGAAATTTTGCGATTGGCCTGCAAGTTGTAGGATTTTACGGATTGTGAAATTTTGGGAAATGGGTTATAAGAAGAGATTTGTTGCCAACCATATGTGATTTAATCATGGTTAATTCATAGCCTAATATTGGGGGAGAAATGTTTTGTAGACATATTAAGTGAAACATAGAGCCTATGGTTGGGTGGAATGTTCTTCATTCACATTCAGTTAGTGTTAACCAGGATTTAACCACCATTCGACCAAAATTTAACATGTTGCGCAGGGTTCTTGACGCAACATCCCTACCTCAGTGGGTTATGCTTGATCTCCCGGTCTAAGGATCGTTCTTGATCTCCCTTGAGCCGAAATGGCTCCTTGATTCCCAGCTGGAATCTTCAACACATACAACCACGGGTCCTTCTTAGAAGTTACGCCTGTGTGAACAAGCACTAGGCGTGAACCTCCACTCCACGTGACCAACCAACGTGAACACAACTTTTACCTGAAAAGGTGTTTTGAGTTTCGTGACGTCGCGATTTCTATTGTGAGTCCCTCTGACTCCTAATTTGACTCCCGAAACCCCGAAACGGGCTTATGGATATTTATCTCCTCCCTTATGCCTCAACCATGTCACCTAAGTCACGTCCTGGTGTCCACATCTAAGCGCATTGAGATTTTTTGACTCATGAGTTCACGATGCAACCTCTTCTCCCTTTCCTGAAGTCCAAACTCATTACTTATTCTCCTCAGATCAACGGCCCTGGTATTTCCATGATCTGACAATCCAAATTATGTTGGGATTTTACAACTCTTGACCCCAAGTCAACGACTTTCTCCACTGCTTCGACTCCTGAAATGCCCAAATTCAAAACCACAAGATCAATGGCTCCCCCTGATCCAGATCTAACGGTGATTATTCCTTCTGAGCTTATGAGAGTTTATAGACACTCAAACTTAACTTCTCCGCTGGTTCCCTGGATCCAACGGTCCATGGCGAATCGGTAGTTCTCCCTCTAAGAATTCCAACCATCCGTTCGAGCTCTCGATAATCCTAGCCAAATAACTTGATGCCTCCTTCTGATCTTGATTCTGCAAGGTGACTTCATCCCTCGTCTTCCTTTGAACTCTTTGAAGCCTCTATCCTTCTTGAGCTTGGTTCTTGCTGCAAACTCAAGGATTTTAGGGAATCTTGTCAGCACTCCTTGCGGGCTTCACAATAATATTTGATTATCTGAACTTCTCAGTTCTACACACTCCTTGCAACAGTAACTCTTCAACCACTCACTGAGTTGGAAAATTTTGAGACCTCAACCTTCCTGCACCCACCTAACACGCCTATGTGTTATACTTGCACTCATGCTGGTATGAGAACAACAATATCTGTCCTGAAATTTTCTGAGGTAAAACTCAGAATCTTTTCAACGCACTCTTTGCGGACTTTCACTGCACTCCTTGGAGGAATTCTCAGGATGAGAAACAATTGAAAATCATACTCTACCTCTCACAGACTTCATACATTCAACATGAAATCATACATACACACAGCATTGAAACAAATGCATAATAGAGCATATAAGAAAATTGTAAACATACCATTCAATAGATGTAAACAGAATTCATAAACACCGTGAAGTTGGATCAAGATTTCTTATATTAATCCAAGTGCATTTGTACATGGGTTCTATAGCATCATCTATTTTCTTATACAATCTTCTACAATTTATCTTCTGCTTTGCTCTCCTATTCTCTTGCTCTACAACTCTTCTTCTCTTACAATTGAGAAATAATCTTACAATACAATACATACAAGGGAGATTTCTAGAGTTTTCCCTTCTACAATCTCTAAACCATAAAAGCAAAAACATATTTTCAGACATTACATTAATGCTTCATCCTTGGGTTGTGCAAGCTGATGCGGAAAGAGAGCTAGTGGATTGGGATAGTTGTAGGATTTTACAGATTGTGAAATTTTGGGAAATGGGTTCTAATAAGGAAGTTGGTGTTGACCATATGTGATTTAATCATTGTCTATTCATAGCCTAATATTGGGGGAAACTTTTTTTTGTAGAGATATTAAGTGCAACATAGAGCCTATGGTTGGGTAGAATGTCCTTCATTTGGAGTCAGTGAGTGTTAATTCCTAGAAAGATAAGTGCTTGTGGTTCATCTATAAATACATTGAATTAATGTTGTTTACATTATGAATTGAATTAGTTCCTAGTTTGTTTAGTTACGTCTACAGGTTAATCCTACATCTGTAACTATGGATGATATTAATTATATGTGCATAAGCCTACATGGTTATGCATGCATGAATTAATTATTTAATACCATGAAACTGAGGAATATGGTATGTGAGTTGTATAATATTGATTTCTAGTGTAATTAGATGGTTGGGTACCTAATTGATTGGTATCAAAAAAAGAAATTGATGGATATATGAATAACCAATATTTATGAGAAAAACTAAATTTCAATTTTGTACATTTATAAATATCCTAACCTCTTTTGTGGTGATATTTTAAAACACATCCCTCTCATCATATCATATCATTGCTTGACACTAAAGCCCAACTTTTGTTGTTTACAAATTAACATTCTTCTTATGATATCACATTAAAAGGTATTATGATATCACATGAAAAATTTACAAGTTGATGTTTGATATCAACTTTCTTTTTCTTTTTTTAGAGATGGTAAAATCTATCATAATTCATTTTTTAATGAGTAGTGATATCATAATTCAATTGTTAATGAGTAGTGATTGCATTATTATTGGTTAGTATCCATAAATGGAGGTTATTTCATGGATTTTTATTCSAGGAAAACCATGTCACTTGAAATAATCCATTGATYGTCTATAAGAATTATTAAGGAAGTAGACTTTCACTCCTATTATGCTTCTCACTKATTTTTATGATTGTCRATTGTCTATAAGAATTATTAAGGAAGTAGAATTTCACTCMTRTTATGCTTCTCACTRWTTTTTATGATTGTCTATAWGAACTATTAAGGAAGTAGACTTTCACTCTTATTATGCTTCTCAYTGATTCTGATTTTAAGTAAGAGTGACATTGGCATTGACTTAAACAACTTGGGTACTTTCACTTTGAGGATTTGTGATTGTGAGATATAGATTTGAAATGCTCCTATTATTCTTCTCACTGATTTTTAGTGACAATGACATTGGCATAAACAACTTGSGTACTTTCACTTTSAGGATTTGTGAGATCTAGATTTGAATTTCTAAATGGTGGAGTACRTTATGTATACATGGAGTGATAAATGATGTGATATACAATGATGTTATGTTATGTTATGRATGACATTTGAAGTAAATCAAAATCAAACCAGCGTATTCRTAAACCAAACGAACATTGCTAGAAAACRGTGAACTAGGAGATGAACAAAAAGGAAYGGTAAACCTATTATTATTATTATTATTATTATTATTATTATTATTATTATTACATTCAYAGCTTATTTATTTGCAGAGAAGGGGAGGCATGTGAATAGAGATATTCAAGTGGAAGTGAATTTGCATGGGTAATATTAATATTCTATTCCACTTGGACACATGGTATGATGTCGCGTTGATGTTGAAGGGATGGGTGGGTGGATGATGGAGGCAGAATGAGGGTGGCCTTTTCTCTATTCCTCATCACTCCACAGGCTTCAGTTTGGTCAATCCGGTAAGCAGTTGTAATATCCCTCGACCGAACCCAATTGTAAATGTAATATCAGTATATATATAAGCTAGTGAGTTGTTTCGACATCATTTTTGTAATGCACTTCCCATGGCATAGTGTGTGCATAAACTGCACAGTAAAATGACGTAGTATGCACATTCCTCGATACCGCGCGTAGTAAATAAAGTGCGCGCAATATGGAGGAAAGGGATTCTCATGTATATGATATGTGTTATAGGCTGGTGAGCTAGTTATTATAAGTTGGGATGCTTATGATTTGGTATTAGTCTGGAGCGCCTAGATGTTAAAGGCCAGTGCGCCTATTTTGTACATGTCTCATGATTAATATAAAATACATCACTGTGCATAGACCGAACACGATAAAAGAGATGGGGAACTTAACTTCACCAGTTAGGGAAAGGGAGGGCCAAAAGTCAAGGGAAAGGGCTAAGCTAGAGAGCTAAAGCCAAAAAGGGAATATTATATTAATATTTCCTAAAGCATAAAGTATGGATAATTATTTTATCCTAAGTTCTAAAGTTGGGGACAAGTGGACCAAAGTAACTTTCGATATGACAAGTGTCAAGTTGGAGACATGCATTCATATAGTGGGGACTTAGCTCTTTTGGTCACTTTTCACGGGGATTCTTACCAGCAGCTTGACCATCATTCTCACCATCACTTTCACGATGAGTTTCACAATGATTCCTCCCATCACTCAGTTATCCATTCAATGATTCCATGATCATTTTTCACTCACACAGTCAGTTATCCTTGAGATATCCATTTCACCATATCTGATCCTGTTCCCATAACCTTTTTCGGTTGGTGTACCTGGTTATCTTGGAGCGGGATTGAAGAAGCGGGTTGTCAGGCCCGTGATCAATTCTCTGAGAGAGAGAATTGTTGGGGATTGATTCCTGAAGGTGCTAAACTACAGCAACAGTTCTCTGAGACTTCCGTTCTTACCTGTTGTTGAAGCCCTGGAAGGGAAGTGGAGCAGTCAAGGGACTGTTGAGCAGAGAAGGGGCACACTTCCTTGGGTAGGACAAGCATGTGGGGAATGAGAGGTTGTAGGCTGTTAGTTGAGTGAGCACCTGAGATGGAGTATTTCCTATTTCCCATGAGCCTTAGCCTGGTTAGGAACCCTTTACCCGGGTGGAGTTCAATCCCAGCTCGGGGGTGACTCACTGTTGAGAGTGATGAACAGTGTATTCTAAGGCTGGGATGTTCGTGGACGGTGTGTACGCAATTGGTGACAATATTTCCAAGATAAGTACCAATCGTATGATACAATTATATGTTGCATTGTTGTTTACATGCTTATGTTACAGTTTATCATATATGTGATTATAATTGTCTGTATGTTTATGGGTATTTTCCTGTATATGCTACATATCTATGGTTACTGTTATTTCAGTATAAAGTCGTATATTACAAAATGTAATTGTTTTCTTATGTTTATATGTAAATCTTTTGAAAGAGTGTTGTATGTATATGTTTAAGTTGCATGCAGTTTTAAGAGAAACTTTATGGGGCATAGCTCAGTTGAATACTGGGTATGTTACCGTATGTTCCACAGTAAGAGAACGAAAGCATTCCCTATATTAAAATGGCCCGGTCTATTTAAGTCTGGGGTTGTTACCAACTAGTATCAGAGAATGAGAGATTGATCTGGAGTGGCATCCCCCATCCTGCGGGTGGTTGGGGGAACGCTAAAAATTGGTATCAGAGCCTCAGTTTCAACACTGAGCCTAGATGGGCAAGAGGGGTTTAGTTGAATTGAATATTCACAGAAGAGTAACTTCGATGTGACCAAAATTCAAGTCACGAAGCATCCATTGAAAATGTTGGCGTGCAAGCGTGCGTGGTAAATTTTGGCACTGCATGGAAAACGTTGGCGTGCAAGTGTGCGTTGTAAATTGTGGCGTCGCGGGGAAGATTATTATGTGTGGATGCACATGCTGAATTTATCCCTGTGCAATGAGAATGCACATAGTAATATGCACATGGGGTGCGCAAGTATGGATTAACACAGAGGAGTTTTGTTGGTACGCGCATAGTAGGAGTATAAGTTGTCTTGTGACAGTGTATTCAATGGTGCGCACAGATAATTGTGCGTGATGGAACATATTGAACTTTGACATGGTGCAATGCATAGGGAGAAAGGCATGTGGAGTATCGGTGCGCGATACCAAAACTGTGCACAGTGGATATTAGCGCACAATGCAAAAAGTAGTGCGTGCAAGTTCTCGGCACGATGGAGAAGAAATGCATAGTGGATATAGGTGCGCAGAAAATCATTTTACCTTGTGATATTGCTATGCACGATAAATATAAATGTATAGGTCGAAGTTTAGTGCGTGCGAAGTCACTTGGAAGGTGATGAGTCTAAGTTTAATTTGCATAATATTAGAAGAAAAAGAAAAACAAAACCACATCGAAGCATTAATTAAAAAGAATTATGAGTTTTATATTCCTTCGATTCAAACAAATGAAAGTGAAATATAAGCTTACAATAAAAGCATACTATAAAAGAAAACAAGACTCATAACACCACCAGATAGAATTTTGTAATTAATAGTCTAAAATTTGCTTATGTATTTATATAATTGTATTAATCACAAAATTACAAAAGGGGGATGACAACAGTTATCCTGTTGTAAAAAGGGTCGTTTAAGAATAGGCCTATCATCTCTGGTGCTCCTTACCTCCACTATCAGTTGTTCAAAAATTCGTTGAAACATGCTTAATTTTAGTTGAAGACTCACTTCAGCTTAGCGATCTCCTCCTTTAAAGAATCTAACCATATTGATTGATTCTCTCCAACACATTCGGTCATTTCAGCTGTGGATTCCTCCTTCTTCTACCACTTTCTCCTTTTCTTATTAGCAGCTGGCATGTTGATGACTAAATCCTTCATAGTAGGATTGAGCCTGACTTCCAACCACGAGTCTATAGTCGGCTCTGTGTGGAATTTAGAAACTAGAATGTAGGAAAGTCTAGCATGGTGCCCGAATAACCAATCTCACTCGATTTAGCCTTGTCCATGTATCTCAGGTTGTGGATACCGAAATGCTTTTACAAAGAGAAGAAAGTCGAGCAATTTGGAGATCACTTCGGTTATGGATATGCAGATACCTTCATACTTGGGGATTGGTAGTTATAGAATTCCAATTGTGAAGCGCAGACGGATTACGTACACGAGCGTTGGGTTGCCATGCTCGGCTAATCCATTTCGAATGATTAGATTTTTAAGTTCATTACATGGCGGCATTCAGTTGACGTCACATGGTTGTGAAGTATCGAACGAGTGAAGCTAGGTGATCTGACTAGCCTTCACCCGCTCCACAAGTGGTGGATTTGATATGTTGAGATGTGTGATACCACGTCTTGGCGAAAGTGGTTTCGAAAAACCACCTTCTTGCACAGATGTATCTCTGAAGGCAGCACGCGTCTATGTTTTCAAAACTTGGGTCTTATCTAGAATTATCATAGTGATAACACCGGGAAATTGGGAGAGATAATTCTAATGTATATATTGAACCAAAATGGTGCATATTCTCATGAATTGTTGAATTGTTAGCCTGATAAGTTTCAATGGCTGCACGTTTTGCAGAATTAACAACAACTAGATCAGATCAGACCAGTGCAGAGTCCATAGGAATGGAAGAAGCATAGGGGAATTACAGTCAGCAAGATGAGAGCAGAGGGGTGGATGTCCATTTGGGCATTGAAGAAATGAACTCCAATAGACATGGAGAAGAAAGAAATGAAAACACGAATATCACTGAGAGCATTAAGAATTTGCAAAAGGATGTCCAAAGCCATAAAGATGATATTAATATTTCCTAAAGCATAAAGTATGGATAATTATTTTATCCTAAGTTCTAAAGTTGGGGACAAGTGGACCAAAGTAACTTCTGATATGATAAGTGTCAAGTTGGAGACATGCATTCATATCATGGGGACTTAGCTCTTTTGGTCACTTTTCACAGGGACTCTTACCAGCAGCTTGATCATCATTCTCACCATCACTTTCATGATGAGTTTCACATTGATTCCTCCCATCACTCAGCTATCCAGTCAATGATTCCATGACCATTTTTCACTCACACACTCAGTTATCCTTGAGATATCCATTTCACCATATATGAGCCTGTTCCCATAGCCTTTTCTAGTTGGTGTACCTAGTTAGCTTGGAGTGGGATTGAAGAAGCAGGTTTTCAAGGCCGTGAGAAATTATTTGGGTGAGAGAATTGTTGGGGATTGATTCTTGAAGGTGTTAAAATATAGCTACAATTCTTTGAGACTTTCGTTTGGGCCTGTTGTTGAAGCCCTGGAAGGGAAGTGGGGTAGCCGAGGGACTGTTGAGCAAAGAAGGGGCACACTTCCTTGGGTGGGACAGGCATGTGGGGAATGAGAGGTTGTAGGTTGTTAGTTGAGTGAGCACCTGAGATGGAGTCTTTCCTATTACCCATGAGCCTTAGCCTGGTTAGGAACCCTTTACCCTAGTGGAGTTCAGTCCCAGATCGACGATGACTCACTGTTGAGAGTGATGAATAGTGTATTCTAAGGTTGGGAGGTTCGTGGACTGTCTGTACGCAGTTGGTGACAATATTTCCAAGATAAGTACCAATCGTGTGATAAAATGATATGTTGCATTGTTGTTTACATGCTTATGTTACGGTTTATCATATATGTGATTATAATTGCATGTATGTTTATGGGTATTTTCCTATATATGTTGCATATCTATGGTTACTGTTATTTAAGTATAAAGTCATATATTACAGCATGTAATTGTTTTATTATGTTTATATGTAAAGCTTCTGCAAGAGTGTTGTATGTATATGTTTAAGTTGCATGCAGTTTTAAGAGAAAATTTATGTGGCATAGCTCAGTTGATTACTAGGTATGTTACTGTATGTTCTGCAGTAAGATAACGAAAGCGTTCTCTAGAGTAGAATGGCCTGGTCTGTTTAAGGTTGGGGATGTTACCAACTAGTGTCAGAGCATGAGATATTGATCTGGAGTGGCGTCCCCCAGCCTGTGGGTGGCCGGGGAACGCTACAAATTGGTATCAAAGCCACAGTTTCAACACTGAGCCTGGAGGGGCCATAGGGGTTCAATTGAAGCAAATATTCACAGAAGAGTAACTTCGATATGACCAAAATTCAAGTCACGGAGCGTCCATGGAAAATGTTGGAGTGCAGGCACGCGCGGTAAATTTTGGCACCGCGCGGAAAATATTGGTGTGCAAGTGTGCGCAATAAATTGTGGCACCGCGTGGAAGATTATTATGTGCGGATGCACACACATAATTTATCCCTGTGCGGTTAGCATGCACATAGTAATGTGCACATGGGGTGCGCAAGTATGGCTTAACACAGACGAGTTTTGTTGGTATGCACATAGTATGAGTATAATTTGTCTCGCGATAGTGTATTCAATGGCACACGTAGATAACTGTGAGCAATGGAACCTATTGAACTTTGACATGGTGCAATGCATAGGGCGAAATGCATGTGGAGTATCAGTGTGCAATACCAAAACTATGCCCAGTGGATATTGGTGCACAACGCAAAAAGTAGTGCACACAAGTTGTGGGCGCGACGGAGAAGAAATGCATAGTGGATATAGGTGTGCAGAAAAGAATTTTACCTTGTGATATTTCTATGCACGATAAATATAAATGTGTAGGTTGAAGTTTAGTGCACGTGAAGTCGCTTGGAAGGCGATGAGTCTGAGATTAATTTTCATAATATTAGAAGAAAAAGAAACACACAACCGCATCGAAGCATTAATTAAAAAGAATTATGAGTTTTATATTCCTTTGATTCAGACAGATGAAAGTGAAATATAAGCTTACAAGAAAAGCATACTATAAAAGAAAACAAGACTCATAACACCACCAGATAGAATTTTGTAATAAACAGTCTAAAATTTTCTTCTATATTTATATAATTGTATTAATCAAAAAATTACAAAAGGGGGATGACAACAGTTATCATGTTGTAAAAAGGGTCGTTTAAGAACAGGCCTATCATCTCTGGTGATCCTTACCTCTACTATCAGCTGTTCAAAAATTTGTTGAAACATGCTTAATTTTAGTTGAAGACTCACTTCAACTTAGCGATCTCCTCCTTTAAAGAATCTAACCAGACCGGTTGATTCTCTCCAACACTTTTAGTCGTTTCAATCGTGGATTCCTCCTTCTATTGCTTGCTCCTTTTCTTCTTAGAAACTGGCCTGTTGATGACTAAATCCTTCATAGTGGGATTCAGTCTGACTTCCAACCGCGAGTCTATAATCGGCTCTATGTGGAATTTAGTCGCTAGAATGTGCGCAAGGACCCTTTCCTCCTTATTTGCAGGAAAGTCTAGCATGTTTCCCGAATAACCAGTCTCAATCGATTTATCCTTGTCCATGTATATTAGGTTGTGGATACCAAAATGATTTTAAAGAGAGCAGAAAGTCAAGCAATTTGGATATTACTTCAGTTATGGATACGCAGATACCTTCATACTTGAGGATTGGTAGTTATAGAATTTCAATTGTGAAGCGCAGACAGATTATGTACAAGAGCATTGGGTTGCCATGATCGGCTAATCCATTTCAAATGATTAGCTTTTTAAGTTCATTACATGGCAGCGTTCATCTGACGTCACATGGCTGCGAAGTACCAAACGAGTGAAGCGGGGTGATCTAACTAGTCGTCGCCCGCTCCACGAGTGGTGGATTTGACATGTTGAGACACATGATACCGCATCTTAGCAAAAGTGGTTTCAGAAAACCACCTTCTTGCATAGATGTATCTTTGAAGGCACCGCGCGTCTATGTTTTCAAGACTTGGGTCTTATCTAGAATTGTCACGGTGATAACACCAGGAAATCAGGAGAGATAATTCTGATGTATATATTGAACCAAAATGGTGCATATTCTCATGAATTGTTGAATTGTTAGCCTGATAAGTTTCGATGGATACACATTTTGCAGAATTAAAAAAAATTGGATCATATCAGACCAATGCAGAGTCCATAGGAATGAAAGAAGCACAGGGGAATTACAATCAGCAAGATGAGAGCAAAGGGGTGGATGTCCATTTGGGCATTGAAAAAATGAACTCCAACGAACATGGAGAAGACAGGAATGAAAACATGAATATGGTTGAGACCATTAAGAAATTGCAGAAGGATGTCCAAACCCATTAAGTTGATAATGAAAGGCTTATGAGAGCTAAAGAGCAACAGGATTCCTTCAACATGAAGTTATTGGAGGGATTGAACAGAATAGAAAATAAATTGGTTAAGGAGAGTGGTTCAAGTAAATATGGAAGTCACAAACCTTCGAATGAGAAAAGAAAAGAAAAAAGTGTTAGTAGACTTCACCATCATTCCCAAAGGCATTCGAATAAGAGAGCAGAAAACAACTCAAGTCTATCCCCTGTCAAAAGGTATAAGAGATCTGGGGTGGATGAGTTGTGAGGAGAAATGAACAAAATCAAACCTCCTACATTTGATGGTGAGCACAAGAAGGACGAAGATGCAGAAACATGGTTGTTGGGCATGAGAAAGTATTTTCAATTGCATAAGTATTCCTCTCATGCAGAAGGTAGAAATCTTATCTATCAACTCAAAGGAAAGGCCTCCATGTGGTGGGATCAACTTGTGTAGGTGCAACACATTGAAGAGAAAAGTGTTACTTGGAGGGAATTCAAGAAGTATTTTGAGAAGAAGTACTTGACTAAGAGATACTATGACAAGAAAATGAAAGAGTTCTTTGAACTCAAGATTGGAAGTATGACCATAGATGAATATGAGAGAAGGTTTATGGAGCTGTTGAAGTATGTCTCTTTCATCAAGGATGAGACAGTCAAAATTCAAAGGTATTTGAGTGGATTGCCATCGTTCATCAGTGACAAAATATAGTATGATGATCCCAAGACATTAGAAGAGACCATAAGGTGAGATAAATTCCTATATGATCAGCAGAAAGAAAGGCCATCTTTCCAAAAGTCTTGGGAAGACAATAAGAAATTCAATATGGATCAAAGGAAGAAGGGAGCTAAGCCACCATTCTTCAGAAATAATCCACAAGGAAAGAAAATGCCTAAAGAACCCAGAAACGGTGTGACGATGATTTTACATTGTAAATCCATTGAATATGAATTTCTCTATAGGTATAAATCATCCTTGCAGAAATTATTGTGTTGCACCCTTAGACTTCAACTCCAGCTCCCTCGGGTCTCATTTCTCTCATTATTCAAATTATTATCACTCATCTTCTTAACACAAAGGCTTAGCCACATCTCCCACTCTTCCTACATCGATTATTACTATAGGGTATAGACAGAACCCTCATTGGATCATTCTACTTGCCAGTTTGCATACACAGAAACTCATCAAAGCGAAGGAGCATTCTCTACTTCCTCTGTCTAGTTTGTTTTATAGTATGGACACTTCCTCTATCTGCCTGGTCTGATTCTCTTTATTATTAGTAGTCTCCCCCTATATTTAACAACATTAACAACAATTTTTTCAACAACTATAATAGAATTATGGAAATGGATATTATGAAAACTATGTGGGAATTATGTCCATGCGCATGGAAAATTATTGGCATGGTGTAAACTTAATTATAGTTAAGAATCCTTGGAGTCCTCGACAATGATATTTCAAGGTTGGTCCATGTTATATCTCTGGAGGGGAAGTGGGATATCCTAAGGGACTACGAGGCAAAAAACAATATCTCATTCCTTGGGTTGTGCAAGCTGATGCGGAAAGAGAGCTAGTGGATTGGGATAGTTGTAGGATTTTACGGATTGTGAGATTTTGAGAAATGGGTTCTAATAAGGAAGTTGGTGTCGACCATATGTGATTTAATCATTGTCTATTCATAGCCTAATATTGGGGGAAACCTTTTTTGTAGAGATATTAAGTGCAACATAGAGCCTATGGTTGGGTAGAATGTCCTTCATTTGGAGTCGGTTAGTGTTAATTCCTAGAAAGATAAGTGCTTGTGGTTCATCTATAAATACATTGAATTAATGTTGTTTACATTATGAATTGAATTAGTTCCTAGTTTGTTTAGTTACGTCTACGGGTTAATCCTACATCTGTAACTATGGATGATATTAATTATATGTGCATAAGCCTACATGGTTATGCATGCATGAATTAATTATTTAATACCATGAAACTGAGGAATATGGTATGTGAGTTGTATAATATTGATTTCTAGTGTA